>APFE030464249.1:24009-65933 GCA_000404065.3 Pinus taeda | reverse complement strand
GAAAATGAAAACCACTAAACATTTACTTGTTTAAAACGAATGATAATAATTTTTGATATCCAATTTTTTGAATGAAAATCTGAGTAGAATATTAGAACATGAAAACCACTCAGAACGTGCTCGTTAAAAAAAAGTTATAATATTATTTTATCCATTATTTATCGAATGAAAAACTAGTACTTCAAGATGCAATACAATAAAAAAAAATCGTACATTATCCAAAAATGAAAATCAGTATAATTAAAAAAGAAAAACAAAAACAAAAAAACAAAACACATTGTTAAAAAGAAAGTCTTTTCACGGGGAATTTTTAATAGATATGCATCTCTATTTACAAAACACTTAAATCACTTACTACAACCTAATGTACTAACAAAGTCACATTTATTTATTTGGTTCATAAATGTTAATAATCATCATTTTACCTAACCAATGTATACTAACCATATTAAAATTTATATATCAACGAAATAAAAAATTTGGTTATGTAGTTACTAAAATTACATACAATTATAAAATAAAACAATTTGAGGTAAATGTCAAACTATAGTGAAGATCATTTTAAATACACGTACACCTACCATGAGATCATTCTCCTTGAATTTATCTAATTTGGTAGTTATTGGTAGAATTTCCAATGTTATTACAAAAAATTTCCAGATGCAATTTCTAGACACACGTACATATATCGGTAAAGGAAATGAAAGAGATTAGGTCATGAAGCATTTACTTTTAAGGCGATAAGGGACAAACAATCTATTTTTATTTGTAACATGGATCATTCTCCTTGAATTTATCTAATTTGGTATTTATTGGTAGAATTTCCAATGTTACTAGAAAAAAATTCCACATGCAATTTCTACACACACGTACATATATGGTTGAAGAAAATGAAAGAGATTATGTCATGAAGCATTTACTTTTAAGACGATAAGGAAAAAACAATCTATTTTTATTCATAACATTTGTATGATTTTATTTTCTATTTTGTAAAAAGTTAAATATTGAACTATTAGTGGATTTAATGGCGATAGCAACTATGATTGGAATTACATAATCATTTAATTATATTATTATTATTAATTTTAATAATAATTTTTTTGAAAATATTCGAGAAGCATGAGAGTATAGAAGACTTCTTTTCACTTTGGAAAAAGTTAGGATGGTAAAGTTTAGATGATGGGCCTTCTCTAAAATGTTCCTTAAAATTTTTTAGGAGAAAAATAAAAGAAATTGAATTAACATAATTGAGAGAGAAAAGGTATGTTAATGACTTAGTGAGATAGAAATACTAAGTGGGGTGGAATAAAGAACTGCGGGAGAGAAAAACATGCTTGAAAGGATAACAAAATGATATTTTTTTGAAAAAATAACTAAAAAAAATACCTAGGCAAAAAGGTTAGCACATTAAGCATGACTACCAAAAGAAGAATTTATAAAGAGAAACAACCTAGGAATGAAGGAGCTCGCTGATTTCTGACAACAACAAGGCCTTAGCTCTAGGGAGCTATTGGAGATACTTAAGGATGGGTGGAAGATGGCCTATTCCTACATATTCCCTAAGTGGCAATAGGTAAATGAAATTATGTGAAGTTATTATTGGATGATTAATGGTTAATTTTTGTGTTGTCATAATAGCATAAAGAATGCATTCTTGTGTTGAAATTTCATATTACAAAACCTACATGCTCTTGGAAGTAATGGAGAAAGCTAAACTTAGATTATCGTTATAATGATGATAGGATTGAGACTCTAATCTTAGACCTGAGATTCTAATATCTAGGGAATGGTTGAAACCATCCTGTTAGTGTTAAAGCCTATATATTTGAGGCTCATCTTACTCAATATAATAGGGCTTTTATGAGTGTTTGTACGCTCTCTAGGTATCTCACCTGGAGAGCCATTTAATATATAGTCAATATATTTAGTTTTTAACATGGTATGAGAGCTATAGGGTTGTCGATCCTATATGCTGAGTGAAGGCTTTGGCTGATGCTACTGAGGTGAGATTGTCATATGGTTTGGGGGTAAAAACACACCGATCCACTATAACACTTTACACGTAAATTATTTTGGTGTCTCGGCATGGGTGTGGGTAGCATCTTAGCGCCGGTGTGGCTAGAACGTTGTGAATTCCTGTTGTTGTTATAGACATTTTTGGGCATTGCAACCCCAATCGTAAATGTCCATAAACTAAGGGCTCCTAAGTCCCTAAAAGTGTTGCTTCACTACCTAAAGGAGCAAGGTCAGTTGATTACATCATCTCCCAGAAGTTCTCCATAGAAAACTGCTAAGAAATGGTCAAAATTGGACCATACTGAATGCCCAGTGCAGAGGGTGCGATGAATATCAGCTTCCGAGTGTAAAGGGTGTGATGAATACTAGATGGCCCCTCGTTAGGGTGCGATGGGCGAGAATGGACAAATGGCAGAGACAGTTTGCGAGGTGGAAGATCATAGAATCTTCCAGAAACTTCCCCTCTCACACTTGCCTCTCTCATTTCGACCAGGGATGAGTAAGAGATCATCAATCTCCAAGTGGAATCAAGAACTATCAGAGAGAGGACACTAATCAAAATCCCAGAAGCTGACTCAACCTCCTACAATCATCTATATATGGATCCCTCATCACAGAGATCGAGAGGTTGGAATCTTGTATCTTGTAGAGAAGTGTTGTTGGTTTTCTAGTGTAACATCGTAGTGTTGGGTGATCTAAGCTTTACTTGAGGTGGAGAAGGGCTTTCTTGTTGGAGAATGATGCTGGGTCAGAACAATTGGTTGTAATCCTCTTGTTATTCTTCATATTAATAAAGCTATTCAAGTTTTCCTCCACATTCGTGTATGCTTGATTGTATATGCATTTGTGTGGTTAATACATATCTGGTCCTGTGTTATTTATGAATATAGATCTATGTTCTTCGATAGTATTATGTTGCTTTGATTCCACACATGCTCTCTAAAGCTGTGTAGACAAAGAAGGAGTGGTCAAGATCTATCGAGAAGGAGAGGAACCAAGCAAGGAGCCAAACGCAAGACAAAGGTTGGTGTCCCCTGTTCCCCTCTTGCCTATTTTTCATAAAGGAGAACGAAAGTAGTTTTAACTTGTTTGTTTCTAAGATAGCTACCAGTCTTGGTGGGAATAGCAACTCTAAGTGGACACTATTCCCGGTAACAAAATGGCGACTCCACTCGGGAGCGAATAGATTGTTTGTTAGTCTATTTTTGTTTGTTTTAAAAACTTAAATATGGAGCCTGAAGTCAAGCCAGCAAGCCTTCGAGTTGCATTTGCTATGCAAGTGTAAAGTAAATCAATGCTGCTTCAGTCTATCTCTAGGTTTTGTTTATAAATTGAACAATCGATCTGCAAACACTTTAATTTCCCTAAGTGGTGGCTCTAGTAACCTCCTTAGTGTTGGCATTATGATACATATGTTGTACTTGATAGCAACTCACTCATCTCAGATGATAAATGATAGTGCCGAGAAAAGTTCACGCACTTTCATGAAGAGAAAAGTTCCTTTCATGCAGAGAAAAGTTCACGTGCTTCCATGCAGAGAAACGTTCACGTACTTTCATGTAGAGAAACGTTGACGCACTTTCATGCACAGAAAAGTTCCTTTCATGCAGAGAAAAGTTCACACACTTTCATGAAGAGAAAAGTTCCTTTCATGCAGAGAAAAGTTCACACACTTTCATGCAGAGAAAAGTTCCTTTCATGCAGAGAGAATTTAACGCACTTTCATGCAAGAGAAGCACATGCACATGGGAATTCTTATGGTTGGTTCATGGTATTAGTCCGACAGTTTTTGATCCTATGGTTTTGGTGTGTGGTATTGCATCCAAAAGTGTTGAACCCAAGTATTGGGTCCATGGTATTGTTTTGTTATGGTTTTGGACCATGGTATTGAGTAAGGCCTAAGACTATAAAAAGAGAAGAAGATCATTAGGAGAAGGCATGAAAAAAATGACTTGAATATCTGATGTAGTATGAGATCCAATATGCAGGATATGGGTTATGATGCATTACTTGATCTAATCTAAGGAGGGATCTCACCGGTTGATGGAGAACAAGATCTAAGGATAGACCGGGATTAAATGGTTTGAAATGAATCATCTTTATATGGTTTGATCATGGATAGACTAGATATGAATTATTGATGCATGTTTTATTGTACGCATGTTATGATTTGGGTATGACTGATGTCTGAAACAGCCGCAAAGTCATGATTGAATATGTATAGATGCGTACGCGGGTTGGCTTTGGCGAAAGAGCATATATACGCCGATTTTATTCATCGTAGTAGCATATACATAATGAAGTATGATGTTTGAAGTTGCAATTGGGTTTGATTGTTATTGCAGATTTCTGTAGTCTGCTCTATGTTCTGGTGACTGTATTGTTGACAAGGTTTCAGTGTTTGAGTGATTCAGAAATTGATGATGCTAGTATTGATTGTTTTGTGCTTCAATGATATTGATGGGTCCAGTATGAAAATTGGATGAAACGTGGTCTTTCAGATGATATTGTTGTGCTTCAGGAGTATCCAGTCTGCAAATGTATGGAACGTGGTACCTGGACAAAGAAAGAGAAGGCTTTTTCCTTCTGTAGGTCGGCACCTACGTACTAGTACATCAGCTAGTACAAGAGCTAAGGGGATTGTAGCTCCCTTCCATTAGCAGCTGGAGAACAGGTAAAGGTTGGAGCATTTCAGTAGGCCAGCACCTAGGTACTAGTAAGTGGATCGACCAGTACAAGAGCTAAGGGGCTTGTAGCTCCCTTCCATGAGAGTCTAGAGAACGAGAGAAGGTTGTAGCCTTCTGTAGGTAGAAGCCTGCATACTGGTATAAGACTGCACTAGTACAAAACTATTGTAAAAGATGTTTCTTGATTAAAAGAAGATAGAGATGACTTGCAGCAGGTGGTTTTCACCCACATTTGGTTTCCACCTTATATCATGGTGTTCATGTGTGCTTCTTGTGTGTGATGATCTGTTCTATTTTACTACACCTTCTTACCGTACATATGGTTAAATAAGTTCTGATGCAGTAACTAAAGATCAATATTTAATGGATTAATTGAATCATAAGTATTCTGGATATAGGCTAGTTGCATTAGACACAGTTGCATTGAAGTAGCGTGTATGTATCTAACTATGGAAATGAAAAAGTTTTATTGATTTGATAATATTGATTCATCCCCCCCTCTCAATATTATTTCCAACACTTAGATCAACCTTTGTGATTTGTATTTACTAAACATCACTTACTCGGCCTAAATCCCTTAACTGAACTGCAAATTGTGATCAAAGACTGGATAAAAGTCTTGTACTGGTACCATCATCCTCCCTTCAAGGCAGTGTGTATGCATCTCACTTCCCGTGTGCAGTAGGTGCGCTGCATACTGGATTCCCTATGTGACAGGTGTGATGGTTAGCGAAGGTTAATTTTACCTTCAGACTTTGGTTTTTCTTCACTCTTTTTAGTTCTGTTTAGGAGTTTTACTGTCTGTGGTCAGTGTATCTCTGTGGAAACCCCCTTCTCTTCCATCATTCTCCCTCCATTGTGCAAAGAACTGTAAGTGTTTTTTATGTATTGTGCACCACTTTCAGTTCTCTTTTACAAAGAAGTAGCATAGTCAAACTATCCTTTCTTGATCTAGAAGTGTCACAAGTGTCATTTTCAGTCATAGAAGAGAATCCCATTGTTCTTGATAGTTGATTGCACTGTTACTCTTGTATGTGACTTGAATTAGTAGTTTTTCAAGTGTCAAAAAAAAATTTCATTTCAAAATCGTAAAGTGTCGTCCTTATCTTCACTTCATTTTGAAAAAGAAATTAGTTAGTATTGTCGCTTTGGAAAATAATTCAAATTTGCACTTAGCATTCTTCTTGTCCTTCATACATTAAGAAGGATGAAAACAAATACTTGCATGTGCATTTTCATTTATATTTCTTGGTTTGATTTAGGACAATGCATTTAGTGTGTGCTCTGTGCTCTTTGTTGAAAGACCCTCAGTTCTCTTTCCTTAGTAGCTAGGATTTTCATTGCCAAAAGAAGATTAAACATTTGTTTATCATCTTAGACTGCATTTTAGGAATTGTATACACATCATGTGGTGAACCTGAAAGGCAGATTTTTAAACAAGATCAACTATAAAATAAATTTAATGAATCTAAAAACGCTTTGGAACCTAACGCACAACATCTAGAAGTCTAGGCTAGAGACGTATTCTGGTGCCATAAAACCTGGTAACTGTTGTTTTCATCGTTGGTTGGGTGATTCCTCCACTTTGAGACGACAAATTCCAGTATGGACTTGTGCTCCCACGTACCGTGGAGTATATATTGGGAGACCACAATAGGCTATATCCTTTATCCTTAGGAAGCCGTGTCTGCTGCCCTATCAATTGCAATGCACTGAGCACAACATTCGGGAAGATTGACTGTTGTACCATAAAAAGTATTCTACAGTTTTGTGATTGGTTTGGTAATCCCTCTGCTTATATTTCCAAAGAAGTACCTTTCATTCCTTTTAAGACTCCTTAAAGGAAAAGGTCCATCTGAGCACTTGTCACTTCAGGCTCATTAAAAATCGAAGGCGACTAGAGTCATATTTTCTTTTTTCTCGACTCTTAAAAATTGAAAAAACAAGTTGTGTCAAAGCGTCTAAAATATATTTTAATTGGAATAACATCACAAGTTCCCTTGTTGGTCTTTAGGTTGAGAAAAATGGAGTCTACCAACCAAGG
This sequence comes from Pinus taeda, assembly GCA_000404065.3. NCBI lineage: Eukaryota > Viridiplantae > Streptophyta > Pinopsida > Pinales > Pinaceae > Pinus > Pinus taeda. Next base: position 59,186 of record APFE030464249.1, on the reverse strand, counting down.
ATTTCCCCTTGGGGGAAATCCTAGTCCTTTCTCCTCTTAGGGAGATGTTGGTGCACCCCATATGGCCACATTGTCATTTCGAGGGTTGGCGACTGGTTTGCCCGTATGGCTCTTCTCTACCTTTGTCATTTAGAATATTGTAATTCCTAAACAGTCAAGTCAACAACTAGGTGATGCTAGAGTTACACCCGAACCTTCCACTTCGTCTGTTTCTCCCTCTCCTCCTTCCTCTTCACTTGATGAAGCTGGTAAAGCTAAAGATCAAGTAACTGAGAAGAAGAAGAAGCGGAAAGAGAAAAAGGGAAAGAAGAAGAAGGAGCCAAAAGCAAAAGGGGGCAACCATGTGTCGTCTAGCGAAATCCTCACACTGCATCGTCCAAACCTAAATCTCCATGTGTCATTTACAAAGGAGATCACTATCAATGAGATTGTCCTTGCATCCCTTGGATCTTAAGGGACTGGTCTCCTTGTTTTCACAATTTGGTGTCGTCAACATCTGATGATCATGTTGAAAGTACACCATCAACCAGTGAAAGCGAAGTATCTGGACAAAAAAGAAATTGCAAGTTTTCTTGTAAACTATGTGAAGGCAATCACGCCGTCCACCATTGTCCCTTCCTAGACGAAGCCAAAATATTTTTGGATGACCGTTATGCTTCATTGCTACGACTCCCTCCTCGATATAAGAAACTCTTGCCGAGTCCACCACTGGTTGAAAACCTGACCAACACGCTATTGTGGTCATTCGAAGCATCTATCATTGAAAATGAACCCTCTGAATCCATACCTGACGAAGGAAAGGCCGAGGTAGCAGTTGACCAGGTTTTTCCTTTAGAGGGATCATCTTCAAATGATACTGTCACTGAAGAGAAAGAGAATGATACCATTCAAATTCTTTTTATAAACACAGACTCCAATGAACTTGGGGGCAGTATACCCGTTCCTTTACTGCAGGAAGGAAGTTCATTAGAGTCGTATCTGGTCGTCTATTCAGTCCCACCTCCAAACAACCTAGTCATTTCCTTCGATTGGAATCTACTAGGCAGACCCCATTTACCAGCTAGTGTACCATTCTGAATCATTGTACAAGCTGACAGAATGGTCATGGCTGGTACCATCATAGATGAAGGGGCTTCTATGAGTATCCTTTCCTCAACTTCTTGGAAAGCGCTTGGTTCGCCATTGCTTCTACCTGAAATGAGAAATTTGACAGGCTTTGACAAAGGAACTAGTCGACTGTTAGGGATCCTTCCAAATGTGCCCATTACTTTGAGAAGGAAAATTGTTCACATGAATGTGATGGTAGTCCAAGGACCCCTAGATTATAATCTACTCCTTGGGCGTGACTATATTTATTGCATGGGAGCCGTCGTCTCCTCACTCTTTAGAGTAATGTGTTTTCCTCATGAAGGCAGAGAGGTCAAGCTTGTTGACCAGCTGTCATTCCCTGGTTCACACATGGAAGATAGTCAAATGCCATCCCTAAATGGTCTTTTCACGAAAGGAATGTCTCATTGATCTCCAGTCCGTCCACGTGATGAGCATGAGTGATTCAGGAGGATATGGTTGAAACCCAAGGGGCATGCACCCTGGCCTACTTCGGTAGGGAAACTCTAGGTATAAAGTAGGTTTCCACGGAGGAAAATGACTGGTCCGACACCCATCCTTACAATAAAAGGGAGTTAGACCAGAATAAGATTCCCTCGTCAAGGTTAGGAGGTTGGGATTTAGAACCACCCTGGTCCAGATGGACTAAGCGAGGAAGTGTTTCTATCTGCAACATGGATGGAAACTATCTTCCAAAAGTAAGAGATTCTATATGGTAACCTAGAAATTTTTCATTATACCTGGGGGCATGCAAACCTTTTTGCATGCAAGTGAACAATGACCATTTATTTTTTAAATTTGTAGGTCCTCTAACCCTTGAAACTCCTAGGATTGGTCGTTTCCTAGCTTGCATAAAGAAAGGATCCAGGGTAAAGCTTTAAAAGGTCCAAGATCCATAAAAAAAATGGCATCTTAGATGAGATATCCTTATTATATTACTGGCACGAGCAGTTTTAATGCATAATTCAAACTCGTTAAAAAATAAACATAAGCAATGAGAAAATGTTTCCCCTAGAGTTTAAGCTCATTAAAAAATGAAACGATCCACGGTAAATAACCATTGTGAATGCATTATCATCAGCTTTTGAGCCTTGGTCGTGTTCTCATCATCACCTCCACTTTGTTTTAGCTGATCATTCGCCTCCATTTGATTGTTTACCCCTTTCGAGGAACATCTACGAAGACTGGTTTTGTTAGCCATCCTCGTGACACTGTCGTGATTGGAAAATTCCAAACCTTACCTGGAATCAGCCGCTACCCGAAATCATCACTTGTTCCTCGGAAAACGAGTCTTCTTTAAGCTCTTTTCAACTGACTTGTAAAATATGAAAATATTTCCGAGCGATTAGCCTCTCTGGCTCGTTAAAGTCATCGGAAGTGCTATCCCTCCTCTAGATTTTAATATTTTTGGACTTGGGGGATTATTACACAAAACGATTGAGCGCTTGTCTTGTTCGGCTCGTTAAAACTATCGAAAATTCATCCCTTTCATATTATTTTATGCTTTTTCAGACTTAAGGGAGTATATGATGAAAATGACTCATTGGAGTTTCCTTTCCGTCCCTTCAGACTCTCTAAAATTGAAAAGGACCGAGTCATCTTTGTCTTTAAACTCATTCACTGTCTCTAGGCTTGTTAAAACATAGCGATAGGTTCGCCCGAAGGGCGAATTATAGAACAAGCATATGTAATCCTCCTCAAACTTGACAAAAATAAAGAGGTACTGGTCAGTAATGACTGGGGAAAGTTGGGAAGAAAACTTGAAGAAACTTTATTGGTAGCAAGTTGCTCTTGAACATGACACTTTCTCTCCGCATCCAAGTTGGGTTGGATTGTTCCATTCACTGGTCATATCACCATTGGTCCATCACACCATCCATCTTTGGGGCTAACACTACCAATCCATCGCCATTTTCGCTGATATGTTCAGGAGAAGTCGCTCACAGAACTCATCTGTGTCTCATCCGCTGCAATACATTCACGCTCCATTCCTTCATGACCGCCACCGTGAACCCTATATCATGAGATTGTTTTCACCTCCAAAATCATTTGCTCCGTTCTGTGTCGTAGATGTGGGATTTATTAAGGCCCTCCTACGACTAGTCACTTCTTGTCGACATCAGCTCATTATCCAAGAAGTTGACTTAGGAATAACCCCTTTCAGTACTTTGAAGCTTGCATGCCTCAATGGCAAGTTTCTCACTTTCGGCGATAGGTTTACATCAATGGCCTTTGACCGGAAGATTTTGCGTGGTGTTCGATGCCAAGTCCCTTTTTCACACCACGCAAATTGTACTGTAGTACCTTGAGGATCATTGACATTATTGGTGACTCCTCTCGTGCCTGTTAACAGCTTACATCATTGGCTGGAAATCAGGTGATGTCTTTCCATGTTCGACTCTAGAACATTTTTCACATGGATCGACTTGTACTTCGAGTGAAGATGGAACAAGTTTTGAAGACCTCGGATGTAGTTTCATCCATCCAGGCTGCGATATATTCAGGAATATAAAGACATCAAATGTACATCATTGCCGAATAGATAATCATCCAAATCCAAGGATGATGACTCTGTTCGAATCATTAGTCTTCTACACAAATGGTTGTCTTTCCTATGTATATGAAAGTGAATTTATAAAGTTGAGCATGGGAATGCCCACCTCAGCTAGGTCATGAAAAATATTATGAAGATAATGTATTGTATTGTATCTTATTACAGGTCACCACCCAGCTCGAAAAAACTTCGGATGCTCATGGTAAAGCATTTCACCCGACATCAAAAGATTAATGACCTCATGCTTTAGGGGGCAACTATTATAGCAATTTTTGGGCACTGCACCCCAATCATAAATGTCCATAAACTGAGGGCTCCTGAGTCCCTAAAAGTGTTGCTTCACTACCTAAAGGATCAAGGTGAGTTGATTACATCATCTCCCAAACGTTCTCCACAGCAAACTGCTCAGAAATGGTCAAAACTGGACCATACTGAATGCCCAGTGTAGAGGGTGCGATGCATATCACCTTCCCAGTGTAAAGGGTGCAATGCATACTGGATGGCCCCTCTGTAGGGTGTTATGGCTGAGAATGGACAAATGGAAGAGACAGTTTGCAAGGTGGAAGATCATAGAATCTTCCAGAAACTTCGCCTATGACACTTGTCTCTCTCATTTCGACCAGGGATGACTAAGAGATCATCAATCTCCAAGTGGAATCAAGAACTATTAGAGAGAGGAAACTAATCAAAATCCCAGAAGCTGACTCACCCCCATACAATCATCTATATATGGATCCCTCATCACAGATATCCAGAGGCTGGAACCTTGTATCTTGTAGAGAAGTGTTGTTGTTTTTCTGGTGTAACATCATAGTGTTGGGTGATCTAAGCTTTACTTGAGGTGAAGAAGGGCTTTCTTGTTGGAGTATGATGTTGGGTCAGAACAATTGGTTGTAATCCTCCTGCTATTCTTGATATTAATAAGGCTATTCAAGTTTTCCTCCACATTCATGTATGTTTGATTGTATGTGTATTTGTGCGGTTAATACATATTTGGTCTTGTGTTATTTATGAATGTAGATCTTTGTTCTTTGATAGTATTATGCTGCTTTGATTCCGCAGGTGCTCTCTGAAGCTGTGTAGACAAAGAAGGAGTGGCAAAGATCTATCGAGAAGGAGAGGAACCGAGCAAGGAACCAAACGCAAGACAAAGGTTGGTGTCCCCTATTCCCCTCTTGTCTATTTTTCATAAAGGAGAACGAAAGTAGTTTTAACTTGTTTATTTCTAAGATAGCTACGAGTCTTAGTGGGAATAGCAGCTCTAAGTGGAGACTATTCCTGGTAACACTTGTATAACTACACTGAACGTTGCAAATAGATGTTGGATAACAGTGCCGATTCGAGGAAGTTACATGTTTCGTTTTGCGTGGTGGGTTGAGTGCCTTGGAAAAGGTCACGTGCTTAAGGTCATGCATTCAACGCAGTGAAGGCATGGAGGAGGATTGTCGTGATGGAGGCTGGATATCTGCAATGAGGAGGTCGGATCTTTGCTCTTTGTTTGCAGGTTGATCGGCAACAACGTGGAATGATTGGTGCATAAATCTGATTGAGGTTGTAGAGCATTGAATGATGCGTTGAAGTGGTGAATACCATTCGTAATGGCCATCACCTTGTTTGTAGAAACATTATAAATGTTCACCGTCTCAGCATGGAATATTGTGTGTTGGGCATAAGGTGACTACTCGGCACCTGCCATGGTGATGTGAAGGTTGTGTGTTTAGTTTTGGTGCTCTGCAATTTGAGAGGGGGAGGATATGAGGAGATTGGCATTTAGGACATGAGGAGGAGTGCATGAGATCGGCGCAGGAAAAGAAAGATCTGGGCCCGCGCGATCTGAGTAAATTCTGTGGAGACCAAGGAGGCCAGATCTACGTGAAACTTATTGGAGATAGCCCGAGGAAGGCCAAAGTTGCAGGAAGCCTAAGAATGGAATTCAACCTCAAATCAATGCAGAATGATGATTGAGGTGTGGACAACAGGACTGAATATATGTGATGCTTGTGCCATTTTCAATTATCGCTCAAGAAATTTTATTGTTTGAGTAACCTAGAAGTTGCAGGTTGTGGAGATTTGAAAACCAATTGGGTAAATTTCTCTTCTAAGTTATTATATGCCACAATGAAAATGCGAAAGTTGGTGTTGATTTGAACCTATCTTCAAAAATATATGTTATCAGAAATTGCTAATTACATACTTCAGGATTAGATATTGATAGCGTTTCTAGCTTATGAGAGGTCGTTTTGTTGCTCATCATCAGAGCCGAGGGAACTAAGACCTACGTGCCATAGAAGCCATAGACTACAAGGTTCTATAGTTGAAGAGCTGCCAAAGGGACAAGTTTCCTACCTACATGGTAATGGGGTTGTTGGAGCTCATTAGAGGACCATGTGGAGTCGAAAACAAATCCCTAAGCGAGATAAGCTGGACTTTTCCAATATGGCTTTACTTTTAGAGATATTTGACCCTGATGATATTTTTTTGATGAGGCTTAGTGGTTTTATTAATGACCACAATTATCGAGAGATACTATATGTTCTGCAACAATGTGAGACTAAATACTCATGAGTTATTTTTCAGGAAGGATGTAAAGAGTAACATATTGTTGAAGATCAAATGGATGAGCCACATGAAGTTGATTGCAAAGACGTGGTAGAAGAAGACAAAGCTGGAGAGAATTTAAATTATGATGATCTCAATAATATTTCTGTGTGTGCAGAGGTTACCAACATAAGCAAGAAAAAAGCAATGAAGTTTGAAGAAGAATTGGAGTTTCTTGAAGCATGGCTTGAAACACCATCTCTTTGTGAAGTCAACAAGAAGTTGTATCAATGAATGATGAAGACATCATCATTGACATCTACATGGTTGACACCCGAAATAGTGAGAGGGAAAATTATACTATCCATCCTGCCATAATTCTGAGAAGAGCAAGAATAAGAATTGAAGCTTTCAATCACTGGAGAAGAAATGAGGTGAAGATACATCACTATCTCATGGCGAGGAAAGTGAAGATGAAGCGTCAAATCAACATGAACAAGTATGAATTCACAAGAAAAAGATGTCAAAAAGAAAACCTCTGTTACCAAGTTTTTCATGTTTTAATTGTAAGCATAGCTGAGACTAGACCAATAGGTGTATGTTATTGCTCAATACCCTTTCTCCATTAAGGGGTAGGGTTGAAGTAATGGAGAAAACTAAATTTAGATTATTGTTATGACGATGATAGGATTGAGACTCTAATCTTAGACCTCAGATCCTAATATCTAGGGAGTGGTTGAAGCCATCCCGTTAGTGTGAAATCCTATATATCCGAGGCTCATCTGACTCAATGTAATAGGGCTTGTATGAGTGTTTGTACACTCTCCAGGTATCTCACCTCGAGAGAAATTTAATATATAGTTAATATATTCAGTTTTTAACACATGCTTAATTATTCGTTATTTTCTTTTTTGTACTAGTTTTATATGCATGCATGTAAGAGGAATGGATTGAAAGGAATTGTTCAGGACTAGCAATTACCCCAAAATGTCCAAAAATACACCAAAGGAACATAAGATTTGAGAAGATCATATCCCTAGGAATAGAGCAAAAAATAAACTTATAATTAAATTTTAGAATTCGAAATCAACTACATCATTCAAAAAAAACATTTAATAGCACAAGTAATCATAAATTTTTATTTATAAAATACAAATAACTAAATAAATTTAATTACATTCAAGATAACGATGAGAAACAAATATTTATTTTTACTAAATCTTTAAGTGCTTGCACCATGTTTAATTTTAAATATAAAATTTCAAAATAATAATCAATATTTTCATATTTTTACATGCAAACATTTCACCCTATTCAATTTTACATAGCGTAAATGCATAATACAATATTTCTTTGACACACAAAAGGCTTATATTTCGAGCATTGGAAAAGCTAGTTCCAACTCTTCCATAACATTGTAAAAAGACATTTACAATAAGTGAGTGAGGTTTGATTTTTCAAGTCCAACTGCAACTAAAAATCTTATATTATAATGATTTTATTTTTATAATATTTAATTCTAAAGTATAATATTTTTGAAAAATATTTAATATATTTCTTTCCCTTTTCCATATATTATTATTATTTTTAACACACTATGAGTTCAATGGTATGGATTGATTCCTTATACACACTCGCGGTGGGCGATAGATGCAACTGTCTAAGTAGGTAGTACTAATATATTAGGAAAATGAGGAAGTAGGTACTTATTAAAATTGATTGTGCTAGATGGAGGTGGCATTCCCAGAATTTTATATCCCATGACCTCTACTTAAATAGGATCTTTTACTTTCACTCTAAAATTTTGAATATCATGAAAAGAAAGGATTCCCAACTCCTCTACTAGTTTCTTTCCAATTGCACCATTGAAAAGGACACTTGGTTCAAAATTCGAAATGGCTCATACTAGTTGTTTACTGTAACTGGTCCTCCCATACTTGGGACATTTTTGATGCATTGAAGGCTCTCAGATGCTCTTGCCTGAGGCTTCAACCTCCTTGTAACATTATTTTGATTTCCCCTTAATAGAATTAGTCTTACTGAGAAAAAAAAGAAGTAATCACACGCTAAACAAATTTCTTCCAAGGAAGTTTTCCATGTTGTTTCCATGATCATGTGGTACTCCTATGGATAGGGAGCCAATTTATTTGGCTGCATGATTTTTGGCATACAAGTTCCAAGTAAAAGGGGAAAATAAAATAGTTAAGTATGGTAAAAGTCTGAGGATTAAAAATGTGTTTCATGAAAAAAAGAACTAACCATATTATTGCAATGACAAAGAAGCATGAGACGCTTAAAAGTAAGGGTAAATAATACGAAAACACAGCAAAGGATTTTGCACGATTAGATAATTAGTGAATCTGAGTTATTCTAACGATGTGGAAATCCCTGAATAAAATGGATAGTTTAACAAAAGTAGAAAGTGGTAGGAATATCATTTTCAGATTCATTTTGATATCTGTAATCCCTTTTTCCTTTACGATTTTTAGTTCATGAAAATTTTCAACTATAGGCTCTGTGATTATTAGGCACCTCACGTTCTACCTAGGTTTAAACTTTGAAGGATGCACGCAATCAAGGCACTTGAAATAATACAACCAATGTGTCAAGTGTATTATTATTTGTTGGTGAGGCTATTAGATGTTATGCATTTTCCTTGGGTGAACTATTCTCTTTTTGTGATACACATATTTATTTCACCTTATCTCTTCAAATAGCCACCTTATGTGTAATTTGATGACTGAAATCAGTTTTTTGTAACCAAATTCTCGACCTAAGTCAACATGCTGATATCAATGAGAATAATATGTTTCAAACATAGGTTTGCCTTAATGATTAATGCATATTTTCAAAATGGGTATTGAAACTAACATTTATTTTTAGCATGAACAAAAAAATTGCAAAGTAAAAGGTTCAGTATCTAACTTTGTTGTATCCTTTCTTAAACCCCCTATTCATTTCCAGAGTTGCACTCTCATTTACTTAGATATCAACACCATTCTTGTTATACAGAATCTTTCCATGTCTCATTTATTGTTCCAAGGAATTCATAAAAAAAAAATTTGATACCAACTTATGTGAATCGTTATTACCTACAAATGGTATTGACATAATTGAGTACTTGAATATCAGCCCTTAATTAATTTGTTTTGATTCATTAACACATTTCCAATGTTGGAAAATATCAATGTTATGCAACCAACTCACAAATAGATAGATCAACGAATTAAAATTTATCGTCTTCAAAGTAGAAACCTCTTTTACAATACATAAATGGGCAATTCTTGGATGATACAGATGATAAGACCTCCTTTATATCTATGAGTCTACGAGGTCACATTATAATCAGACCCTACATAAAAATAATAATGTAAGGGCACAACAATAACAATAGTGGGCTTCTATGGGGCACAATAATAACAATATGGGGGCTACATGGGCATAAGAATAATAGTAAGGGGGATACACTAGTATTATAGGGAGCTAACATGCTCCTCTCCTTCAAAAAAGTCTTGTCCTCAACGCTTGAGTAGTTTTGGATGCTTCTGTATAAAATTTGCATTTTCCCATGTGGAATTTTTAGTAGGTATGTTCGTCCACTTAAATGGATACTCTAAAATTGATCGATTTCATAGCTATTGGGTTCTTGTTTACATGACTTCTTGAAGCTAAAATATGATTTTTCCTTCATCGTCAAGTCCTAGCAACATTGCTTGAAGTAGAAACTTGTCATCAATAACCTTCTTTAAGCATGAAACATGGAAAACTAGTGGTACTCAAGAAGATGCAAGTAGCTCCAATTCGTATGCCATGGTACCAATTTTATGCAACACCTTGAAACGACCATAATACTTGGGTGATAATTTATTATCTTTTTTACCTTGCTTGAGAGACATTTGTTTGTATGGTTATAGTTGTTAATATACACAATCACCTAAATTAAAATTTCTTTCACTGTGATGCTGTTCTTCGTGTTGTTTCATTTGATTTCGCACAAGAGCAAGGTTATCCTTTAAGAGGTCGAGAACTTTTTGTTAATGTTCAATGTGATCTTCCACTTCTTGAACCTTAGAATTTTCTATTAAATACGATGTGATGGATGGTGGATGATAACCATAAAGTGCCACAAATATGGCCATTTTTACTGTAGTATGGAAGGAGGTGTTATACCACCATTCCGCTAGAGGTAAATACTTAACCCATTGGGTTTGTTTATTAGATAAAAAACAACAATATATACTTCCAATCATTTTTTCACTATCTGAGTTTGCCCATTAGATGGAGGATCTATGAGCTAATTTAGTACCAAGAAAAGAAGATAATTTTGTCCAAATTTTCGAGTGCAAATGGGATCTTTGTCACTTAGTATAATATTTGGATTTCCAAGAATCTTTTGAATTATTTACATAAATGCAGTAGCAATTGTATTATCTTTAAAATGATGAGATAACGTACAAAAGTGGGCATACCTGGTAAGTCTATCAACTACCACCATGATAACACTCTTTCCTTCAGAATTAGGTAAACTTCTGCTAAAATCAATCGAAACCTCCTCCCAATGCTCACCGAGAATGACTAAAGGTTGTAATAGACCTGGGGTCTTAATTATTTCATCTTTATTTTGCTAGCAAACCACACATTCTGCCACAATCTTCTGAATATTATATTTAAGGCCATCCCACAAAAATTCCTTCTTGACCCTATGGTAAGTTATTAAAAATCCGGAGTGCCCTCCTAAGGGAGAGGTGAGAAATTTTGAAAGAATATTTTGTTTGAGTTGGGAATTCTTTCAAATATATAAGGAATATTTGTACCATAATGAATCATTTTTCTAGCTAAATGTATCAAATGTATTGAGATCTTGCTACAAACTTTGAATGAGTGACCACACTTCTTCATCATTCTTCCATTCATCCATTTCTTCAGTTATCCATTCATGTTGGATAATATAAATGGCACAAATCAATGCTTCCACATCCTCATACTTTCTTGAGAGTCCATTTGCAACAACATTTTCCTTCCCTTTTTTGTATACGATTTCAAAGTCATAACACAACATATTTGTCACCCATTTTTGTTGTGCTTATGAACATAATATTTTTTCCAAAAAGTATTTAAGGATATCATGATTTGTTTTTACCTTGAAGTGTCTTCCCATTAGGTAAGGTCATTGTTTCTTTAGTGCATGTAGTATTTCCAACATTTCTTTCTCATAAATAGGTTTGTGTAAATAATTTCCTTTGATTCGAAGACTTTCAAAAGAAATGGGTTTTCATTCTTGCATTAAAACAATACCAATTCAATTTAATGAAGCATCACATTCCATAGTAAATTTTTTATGGAGACTCACATAGCTAAGTCTAGTGCTTGACACATTACCCCTTTAAGACATTAAAATTCCTTCATTGCTTATGGAGTCCAAGAAAATACATCTTTATTCAATAATGATGTGAGAGGTGCCACTATTCTCCCATAATTCGTAACAAAATTGTGATAATACAATGTCAACCCAAGAAATCCTCGAGGATGCTTTATGGTTGTGCGGATCTTCCATTCTTTAATGACTTTAATTTTTTTAGGTCCCACCTTGACATGCTCATGAGATACAATATAACCCAAATATTCCATCTCATACACTCCAAAGAAACATTTGGAGGTTTTTGCATATAATTGTTTCTCCTATAATAGTTTGAGCATCCTCTCAACATATTGAACATGATCCTTCCAATACTTGTTGTAGCTTAGTATATCATCAAAAGATACTAACACCAATTTTCTAAGGAATGTTTTGAAAATGAAAATTTTCAAACCTTGAAATGTGGAAGGTGCATTAGTAAGGCCAAAAGACATGACCGAAAATTGATAATGACCCTCATGAGTTCTAAACAATATTTTTGGAATATATTTAGTCCTCATTCTAATTTGATGTTATCGTGAATGAAGATACAACTTGATGAAGTAAATTTATTCATGTAATTCATCCAACAATTCATCAATGATAGGAATCATAAATTTATCTTTAATAGTGAGCTTGTTGAGGTTCCTATAATATGGACACATATGCCATGATCCATCCTTCTTGTGCACCAATACTGCTGTGATACGTTCAATTTCACTCTTTTCGGCATAAGGATATCTGTAAGGTGTGATGTTTGGAGGAAGACTTCCTGGAATCAAGTGAATCACATGATCATGATCACGAACAAGTGGGAGGTCTTTTGGAGTCTCAAACACCTTGGGATGATTGTCTAAGACTTTTTGGAGATCTAGAAAAATAGATGATTTCGATGTTTGAACCTCTAGTGAGCATAATTGTGTAATTACACCCCATTGTTCTTTCTTTAGAAGATTTGTCATGCCATTAGAGAAGATTATATTTCATGATTTCCGTGTGATACCCGTTTAGTCAAGTTCATTTCCTTCCCCAAAAAAATTTCAAGAAAATTTATTGAAAATTGAAAACTATCCCTAAATATTGTAACCATTGGCATCCTAATACAACATCAGAACCACCCATTGAAATGGAAATAATTGGACTATTCAATACATATTCTCCCATGGTTAACTCGATATTATGGGACTTTCCAAAGAATTTTACAGTTTCCTCCATTTGCAACTGTCACTTGACATTGTGGTGTTGGATATATGATGAAATTCAATTCCCTGGATATCTTAAAATGAATAAAAATATGGGTACTACCCATATACCTTTTCCTTCTTGATATATCCTTCTATATTGAGAGTTTGAGGAGTGGTAATTCCTGCCAATGCATTACAAGATATGGTAGAATTCATTTCTTCTTTCTCTGGGGTTGGTTCCTCATGTATATCCTCCTCTCTTGATGTATTTTGTTCCTTTTCTTCCTCCTCCTCACAATCTATGTAGAATAATTTCTTCTCAACACACTTATGACCTTTAGTGTATTTGCTATCACATGTGTACCAAACCCCTTTTTCTCTTTTTTCCTCCAATTTTTCTCGTGTCAACCTTGTAGGTTATGGAAGAGTAGGAGTAGCAACATTTCCATCTTTATATTTATGGGTGTCATACTTTCTTGTTGCCATAAATTTACTTTCAACTTTCCTTACCACACTGAGTTCCTTCTTCAATGAATCAGGTTCCCAAAGATGAACCTCATGTTAGATGTTATCTTTTAAATTCCCTAAGAATAAATCAATCATATGATCCTCTGGAATCTCAGTTATGCTAATATTCAATTTTTGGAAGTCTTCAATGTGTTCCACGATTGCACCCTTTTGTTTGAGATTTATCAATTGGACAAAGAAGATGTTTCTCTTTGTAACTTCATAATATGATATCATTTCCTCCATAGAAATAGACCAGGTGACAAGTGGTTTATGAGAAGAAAGCCATCGATACTATAAAAACTGATTGGATTCTAAATATAAAGATGCAATACATACCTTTTGTGAGGGTTGCACATCCTATAGATCAAAATATTGCTCCATATATAGTATCCATGTAACCGGATCCTTGCCATCAAAATTTCTCATATCTATTTTTGGAATATGATGGTTCTTAAAACGCACATTGGAGTCTCTTAAATTCCAATTCATTTTTCGTTTGTCTTGATCATTATTTTCATGGATTACCTTGTCACCACCAAGAAGCCTTTCTTGCAACAACTTTGTCAAACCTTCCTTTAAACGTTCCATGTCTTCTTTCAAACCATCAATCTTAGCTTCCATTTCATCCTTGAAACCTTCTATGTCTACTTTTAAATGTCATATGTCATCTTTGGTTCCTCTTTGTGAGGGTGAAATTGTTGCACATGGTCACATAATTTTGATATACAATGTTGCAATTTGTCCTCTTCATCTGACATAGTAGAGTTTTATGAGGGCTTAATGTGTGTATAATTATTTTCTTTCAGAGGCATTTTATATCCAAATAGCGATATTTATGCTTCAATATTCCCTTGGAATTGCTTCAACTGATTTTTCAAACAAGCATTATGAAATTTAAAAAAAATATACGCACCTTTTTGTTACTTTTAGGATCTTGGTTATACCTCTGTAATTTCGGATCTCCAAATTCTAAAACTCCTTCCTGTGGTAGCTCTTTGAGCCTTCTCTCTAGCGCCACAAATCTGATCAAGATTGGATTCTTGAAGAATAATTATGCCAAATATCCCATGATTGCATGATTATGAACTTGTTAAGTAGAGAAACATTGTATGAGATTTCACATGTCACTGTTTCAGCCTTTAGCCCTGATATTTCTACACGAAACACTATGTTCCATGAAATTTCAACCAATTTTTACGGTATTCAAATCTGATCCCTCAAACAAAAGGTATGAGGATTTTCCCTAGGCCACCTATTTGAGATGAAATTATGGATCATACAAAAACCCTAACTTCCTCAGAACATATCTTCAAAAATATAGCGAACCAAAATCTGAATTTTCTATGCGAAGTTCTCTAACATTTTCCCTCCACATGGTCAAAATTTCATCTTCTAAATCCTTCTATAACATAAGTTATATCGAAAATTCCAAGATGACCTATTTGAAGAAGCAAAATCCTAGAACCGAAAACACTGATACCAAATGTTATGCAACCAACTCACAAATAGAGAGATCAACGACTTAAAATTATCCTCTTCGAGGGGGAATCCTACTTTACATTACATAAATGAGATATCTGTGGATAATACAAATCACAGTATCTCCTTTGTATATATATGATTCTACGAGGTCACAATATAATCAGAGTCTACATAACAATAAAAATTTCAGGGAACAACAATAAAATAGTGGGCTTCTATGGGCCACAACAATACAAATATGGGGGTTACATGGGAACAACAATAACAATAAGGTCGAAACAATAGTATTTTATGTACCTAACAATCAAATATTCAAGATCAATATATATAACCTTGTGCGAGGTATTGAAGTCCTAAAATACCAAACCGATTGTTTTACACATATGATTTGACATCGGTAGGAAAGTCTTGTAATAAATTAAGGTATATAAATAAATATGCTTCCATAATCACACTAACAAACTTGAAGAAAACAAATTTCCAGTGAAGTCAGACACCCGGTTGTTTTTTCATACACGAAGCTAATGTAATTATATATGGAAAATAGATTACTCAAAGAAAACCAACGCAAAAGAGTTCCTAACTATGGAAATATAAATCCATAATATACATTTAGACTAAAAAAATATATGCTAACATTGAATTTCTTGTGTCATCTGAGGACTAGGTAAGAAAACTGAGTCTTGCATATATTGTTCTAATATTCAATACCTACTAGAACTATATCTAGGTTTATTTATGAAACACTTTTTTCCTTTTGGATTTCTCTATCACTTATGTTTGAAATTCGTAAATTTAATAGCTACATTTCATAAAATTTGTTCCGAATTCCAAGCACATTTTGAGGATTTAAGAAATTGATATTTTAGATACTAGTGTCTGTAAGCTTTCAAGAAGACCTCAGAAGTAACTTGACGTATAGTCATCATCATGTTCAAGGCTTGAGCTTACACATTTGAATATTCTAATAACATGAAGGCACCTCCACCATGGCCACTTGATGATGGGTTCACTAAACCAACACACAAGGAGGATGCTACAACAACATCCACTACATGCCCCCTCTCTCTGAGTATGTCTATATCAGAGTAGTGTTTTCCATCGTCTATTACCACTCCATGTTCTACTTCTAAAATGTCACCATTTTATTTTTGAAACTGACCACCTATCTCAAGTGATGCTCTTCTATTATCAAATTTTGAAAATGATAAAATATAAGCAACAACTATCAGTGTGGCTAGAAGCATTGCAAAAAAATTAAGTGTTAGTAGCTAAAATGAGAGTCTTTCTAGAGCATTAGAGATATTAATCTTAAGGAATGCAACATTCAAGAGAACCCATATTGCATACACTTAAACAACATTCACACCTTTTAATGAATAAGTTAATAATTTTTTTAGCAATTCGTAGCATTCTTGAGGTCAAAAAATGATTTTCAAAAATTATATTTTGAAGAACAAAGAAGAGTTTCCTTCCTTATATGGAGTATAATTGTTTCCTCATAAGAGGGAGACAATAACTGGATCATGAACATGATATTAATGGGGCATTTTCATGCCCATTAATCAAACAAAGAAAAATATTTGATAGACTACATTAAGCTGTGAAAGGGATTGCTTCATAGTGTGTTTCAAACTATTAAATTTGTGAACTATAGTTGGAATTACTAACCATGACAAGATAACTAATGTTAACTATGAGGATAAACTAATTCTATAAAAAAGAACACGTAATAGACTAACGAGATAGGAAAAATATTAAAGCATGTTTAGTGAAGGACACTGCATCATCAAAGACATCATGGACAACTATCATAATCAGAAATTGAGTGGACCATCAATGAGGACACAAAGTATATACAAATAAAGAGAAATAACCTTGGAAAAACAAAACATGTGCAAATGAAAACATAAGATATGGTCAAAAGTTAATTCGAGAAGTTCAAAAAACCCTTGAAACCTCATGAAATTTAATGTGGCTAAGAAATGAAAAAGACAAATAAACACTCCTATGTGTAAAAGTTGACAATTAATATGAGATAAAGGTATAAGAATATTAACAATTATGCATCTATTGGCGAAATACAAAGTAATCAACAACAAGATAAAACAATCTTGCATGACTAATAATGTCAGAGAACCTAGAAAATATGGAGAAGGAATACAAACAAAATATTTGCAAGTAATGTCAACCTGGTGAAGTAAAAATACAAGAAAAAAAACAATTTCAAGTCTCAATAGACATGGCTCCAATTTCTCCATTTTATTAGGAGCTAAGCATATCTATCGTAGGGGATTATAAACCTAAGAAGCCCAATGATTTGAGAAGATGTATCTTGGAAGATCCAAGGGCTACCCAAACAAAAATAGCAAAAAATTCAATTCATCTTTTCCAAGAAATTTATTCCAAGTTGTGTGCAAAAATGGATATTGCTAATGGCCTACATAATGAACTCTCAATTGAGGTTTCACGAAAGGTTTGGAAGAAAAAGTTGGATTATAAGAAAGTAGCATTCAAATTCAAAGAATGCTTCAAGTATAGTTACCTTGTGAGTTCATGCCCAAAACATTAAGAAAAAAGGATTGAGGAAAGCCATCCAATTCCTTTGTGAATAATATTCTTGAATAGAGTGATAAAGTTACAATGACTTGCATGTGTCATACTGAGATAGGTGACAACAGTGGCACCAACATTCTTCAGGTACCTATCTAAGAGAAAAAATCTAAGTTAGGCATTTTTGTTTAATTAATGGATTTGAGTTTGATCATTGTTGCTCATTATGGGATGAAACCTCTAGGAAATAAATGAGAATCAACCCTAGCATACCCAAACAGGTGTTAGAAATAACACCAACTTGATTAGGTACCCTCCTGTGAGATGGAAGTCAATCTTATCATTAATGCTTCTAAAGGGGATTAAAGTTTGACCATGCCTTCTCATTATGGTTGCACATAGTAGAACAAGGGAGGTGGTAGTAGTCACATCGACTTGGTTCAGGTACCTTCCTCAGAAGTAGGAATTAAGAAGTAACATGGCTAGCCATGCCTCCTTCACAATTGAACCAATGGATTACCTTTTATATCCCAATCAAATTGTGAACATATGTCACTTAATGGGAAAAACAACATATGGACCAATGTCAAAAGAAGATTAAAAGGGTAGAAAAATGCCTAGCCTCAACAATTTCACAAAGGGACACCTTCAATGTAATAAACTATATTTGAAGTGAAGACTTGGTTCGAACATAAATATTAATTAAGCATGTAATACTTGAAAAAAGTGTATAAAGGTATTTTAGGAATGTTGTTGTGATTATGATTACATTTAAGGATTGTATATTAAATCAAAAGGAAACTCTACATATATTCTTTTGTTCATCCCATATACTAAGACAAATAATTTAGGATGGTTACCACATAGTTGTTAACTAAGGAAACAAAAAATACCAAATGTCTACCTACTACAGAATAACTCACTTTAAAGTCAAACAAATTGCCATCGGTGCAGTTGAAGGACAAGGGTATAAGAAGAAATTTCACCTCATAGTAAATTAATTTTGTAGGATCATTCTAAGGGGAGTTTGGAAATATGACAAAGTCTGAATTAGAAATCATCTTTAAAGGTTTAGTGTTAAAAAAAAATAAATTATCGAGTCAATTAACTTGGTATCACCTCTGAGATTAGCATAAGTCTCCAAAACTGTTGTATGAAGCCACAAACCAAACCATATATTTATTCTTCTAGGGAAACTGCAACAATAATTAGAAAGGTAAGAATTTTTGCTAGAATTTTCTATGAACCAAGCAAATTGAATGAATTGAATTGGAAAGCAGAATTACGTGTGTAAAGTTCAATCATCCACTCGAGTTTCAAATGTTATGGGCCTCCGTTGTGAAACGTTGCAAGGGAAATGGAGGCCATGTTGCGAGGGAGCCATTTTAAACTATTTTATCTTGTCAAAACAGTTAAGGCAATGCTCTAGTTACGGAATACACCAAGTGCAAATGAATGAGGTTGGGTAGAATAGGGAAAATTTACTAGGTTAAACCCTAATCAACCACCATCATTCGATTTTACCACTACAAGTCTCCATCGTTGATAAGACCATGTATATAGAGTCACATGAGTTCACCTCAACGGTCACCACGTGGCCATTAATTAGTCGTGCCATGTGTAGAAATGGGCCAAGGAACGAAACTTTGTTCATATATTCCATATGAAATCACCAAGTGCACATATAATTGAAAAAAAAAGGGTATTAGCATCTCGAATGTTAATATATGTTTTGGAAACTAAATGCTTTTTGAATTTAAATGGCTATTAGAAAATTTGGATTAGTGAATTCATGAGACAAATGCAATTAAAATTAGGGATTCTTTTCCTTAGTGGAAAACTTGTTGACGTACCATCATTGGATTTTCACATCAAGTCTCCACCATCAAAGGATTAAAGTATGCACAACTAACCTTTCAAGGTGAATGAAGGAGGGAGTGTTAAGGTGCATCCTATCAAATGTAATCATGTCTATCATGATTGGTTCCACCGTTCAACTCGTGCACTCGATGGGTAAAAATGATTAAAAGGTCTATCTATTATTCTTAACTTTAACACATATGAAAGTTGTAAGGTACATTGAGTGATATTAAAGTGATGACATTATATCGACATTCTAAAATAACAAAGTGATGACATTATATCGACATTCTAAGGTTGCTATATCAGTGAGAACAAAAGGAAGATATCTTTCGAATTTTAATCACATAAGTCAAAAGAGAAACATATAGTTAATACGTAATTGGCCAGAAATTATATCCTTTGTTCTAGTATAAGTGTATATGTTTAAACAAAGTCAAGATAAAAGACTATTTTTGTCTAAATAACACACAAATGGTTACATAAGAAAACTGCTGAATAATTATTAATTTAAGTTGTGGCTTGTTTGGCCAAAACCACATAGTACAATACATAACCTTGTAGGGTTGGGAAATAAGTACACAAAAATCCCAATTTGGATTGGGTTTATTTATAAATGTACACCATGAACCACAGGAGGGGTTGAGAAAATGAAAGAGCCAACCCATAAGAACAGAAAGTTGAAGGCTACTTCTGACCGTATCAACATACTTGGGTAATTTAACCAAACATACAACAAGTTGAATGCTATACGTGTAAAAGAATTGTTTAGACTAGCCTAAGATACAGACTTTTATTATGTACGCCTGAACACACAAAGAATTATCTACATGAAAGAAAAACAAAATTGCAGGAAGCATCCCTATTGTTACATGTGGCAACACATTCTTTCCAAAATGGAGCACAACTATAGACATGAAGATTGATTTAGTGTGAGAGAATCCAAATTCTACAAAGAAAACAAAGGGAAACTACTCAATGGTTCAACCTTGTTTCTCAGAAGCAATTTGACAAAGGGCTCAAGGTTTTTGACCAAGAACCCTAAGGACAAAAGTCAGAAAATGGGAGAAACTCTCTCAGTATATTTTGTGACCTTACCAAAGGAATCTCGAAAACATTGGTCATGAAGTTGTAAGTGCTAGAAAAGCGATCTCGAGGAGTCTCAAAAAAATTCCAAAAAGCAATATAAACCATATGACTTCCACAAAGATTTTGGAAGGAAACAAAAAATCCCAACTGTCTACCTACTACAAAATAACTCACTTTAAAGTCAAACAAATTGCCATTGGTGCAGTTGAAGAACAAGGGTATAAGAAGAAATTTCACCTCATAGTAAATTAATTTTGTAGGATCATTCTAAGGGGAGTCTCAAAATATGACAAAGTCTGAATTAGAAATGATCCTTAAAGGTTTAGTGTTAAAAAAAAAATTATTGAGTCCATTAACTTGGTATCACCTTTGAGATTAGTAGAAGCCTCCAAAACTATTGTATGAAGCCACAAACCAAACCATATATTTATTCTTCTAGCGAAACTGCAACAATAATTAGAAAGGTAAGAATTGTTGCTAGAATTTTCTATGAACCAAGCAAATTGAATGAATTGAATTGGAAAGAAGAATTACGTGTGTAAAGTTCAATCATCCACTTGAGTTTCAAATGGTATGGGCCTCCGTTGTGAAACGTTGCAAGGGAAATGGAGGCCATGTGGCCAGGGAGCCATCTTAAACTATTTTATCTTGTCAAGACAGTTAAGGCAATGATATGGTTACGGAATACACCAAGTGCAAATGAATGAGTTTGGGTAGAATAGGGAAAATTTATTAGGTTAAACCCTAATCAACCACCATCCTTCGATTTTACCAATATAAGTCTCCATCGTTGATAAGACCATGTATATAGAGTCACATGAGTTCACCTGAACGGTCACCACGTGGCCATTAATTAGTCGTGCCATGTGTAGAAATGGCCAAGGAACGAAACTTTGTTCATATATTCCATACGAAATCGCCAAGTATACATATAATTGAAAAAAAAGGGTATTAGCATCTGGAATGTTAATATATTTTTTGGAAACTAAATGCTTTTTAATTTAAATGTCTATTAGAAAAATTGGATTAATGAATTCATGAGACAAATGCAATTAAAATTAGGGATTCTTTTCCTTAGTGGAAAACTTGTTTACGTACCATCATTGGATTTTCACATCAAGTCTCCACCATCAAAGGATTAAAGTATGCACAACTAACCTTTCAAGGTGAATGAAGGAGTGTTAAGGTGCATCCTATCAAATGTAATCATGTCTATCATGATTGGTTCCAGCCTTCAACTCGTGCACTCGATGGGTAAAAATGATTAAAAGGTATATCTATTATTCCTAACTTTCACACATATGAAAGTTGTAAGGTACATTGAGTGATATTAAATTAACTTTAATGGGCAGCATCCATAACCCTTAGCTACATATCTATGTAAACGGCGGAAACTATAATATACGATGTACATACATGCGTGAAGCCAATTTGAACGATGCAAATAAGAGATACATTGAATTGTTTTAATTGCAATCCCTATCGCTTAATTAAGGTTGATAAGAAGAATTCGGTTGATAAGAAGTATTCGTAGTGTTGTGGTGTCAAGCATGGAACGTGTAAAGAAATATAATAGGGATACATGGAAGATCATTTCCAATTTCAAGTAACCATATACACAACTAAGAGAAACATGATATATAAAACCTTGCTATGGAGTGGCTGGAGAGATTGGTGAATACAGCTCCATTTCTATTTATAATCCAAAAATTAGAAACAAAAGAAAAATAATATTGTTAGCGAATGGAGGTATGTTCCTTGCTATGGAGTGGCTGGAGAGATTGGTGAATACAGCTCCATTTCTATTTATAATCCAAAAATTAGAAACAAAAGAAAAATAATATTGTTAGCGAATGGAGGTATGTTCCACTATGAAACGTAAAAGGATACCATGTCCTAGCAGAGAAGGATCTAATTTTAATATATCTAGATGACCTAGAAAAAGCTTGGCAAGATTTTATGCAATTCTTGAAATCATCCTGGTAAACTTAGTAAGAAAAGTGTATAGAATTAAAATTGTCAAAATAGGGTAAAGGTAGCCTTACTTGAAAAGCTATTATCATGAGTCCATGATGTTCATCTAGCATATGATTAACTAGTTGTAATTAAAATACTACTTCATCTATTCTAGTTTGAGAACAAATTCAAAGAAAGAATGGTGTTGAAACTTGTAACAATTAAAAATTTTGTTTTAGAAACCAAGGTAATCACTCTACAAAAAAATAGAACAGTTACTACGAAGGAAAAATGATAAGCTAAACAATAAGTTAAATATATTACATAAGTATAATAAACTACAAGAGACAATATTCTGAAGTTGTACCATAATTAGTAATTCAATTGAAAAAAATAAAATTGGGTGTGTAATTGTTGTATGTTACACCCGTACCCAATCCACATATAGAGACAAAAAAATGATTTTACTTTCTCCCATTTGAAGAAAATAAGGGAATTGTATCCCTCTCCATAAATGGTCAAAATGTTCATTCTTCTAAGGCCACTGAAGGAAGCTGTATTAATCGTTCTCCTATTGTATTATGGGCACTGCACTTTGTTGACCATGATCAAATTTTTTTAAAGTTTGAGAAGAGATTGTAAGTACTTTCATATCCTCAACCTCATTTATACTAATCTTGTATGTATTTATCCTCAACTTCATTTATAGTAACCTTTCATGTATTTTTCCTCATAAACTTTGAGGAAATTGGAATTGAAAGAAAATCTTACTCTCTTTACCTCATAAGAATTTCATTCATTTTGTCTCATGGTCTTCTTGGTGTAATTTTGGCATGGAAACTCTTGTTGATTCCTCATGAGTTATTCTTATTTCAAGGAAGACTAGACCACATTATACTTTCAAAGGAGGAAATTCTTTCTTGTTTAGAGGACAAATATATTATATATTATGTGAACATGTGTAAATCAATGCACATATAAGAATGCAATTCAAGCTCCTTCTAAAGGACATTACAATCTTCAAGGGAATTTGATGCAAATAATGATATATGTATGGTATATGAAAATTACCCATGGTCGATGTGGGATATGTATATTTAGTTTTTCAAAATCAAAATGTCTGATAACGCATATAAACACATATGGATGAAGACTTGGTAGGTATATATGATCAACAAGGAGCTCAATCTTGAGGCAGTTGAAAGGTTAGCATTGGGCAAAAATATTGTTGTTGCAATTGAAAAATGGTGCTTTGTTTTGGGATGAAGAGGGATCCTAATCCACTCTTTAAAGTGTATTTTTTTGGGAATGAAGTGAATCATTTGCGGTAATTTTTGGCACAATTTGATATAATAACTCCTCCTTACTACCATTCCTTTTTGGGGAAATTCCAAAACTCTCAAGCAATATAAAAGTTAACTTGGTTGTGCAGGTAACTATATATAATATATATATATATATATATATATATATATATATAATGATAGATAGATTAGATATTATATTTATATATATAAGGAATTATTAATTAACTTTAATCGATGCATTATATTAAAGGAGAACTCACACCATCCTGGTGCCAACAAAAATATAAAAATGGTTACATCATAATTACAACACTGGAATGTCTTTTGCATTAGCAAAAAGTAAAAGTAAGAGAAATTCTTGAACCATTAAGTGGACAAATATGATAAAGGAATCCAACTATGTTAAAAACCAAAAAAATATCAGATATCATATTAGGTATGAGGCTATGGAAAAATATGATAAAGGAAGCCAACTATGTTAAAAATAGAAGCACTCTCAGCCAACAACACTATCAAGTTCACTTAGAAAGCTAAAAATGGATAAATCCATGTCAAGTAATTGGAAAATATTTTTTAATTAAATAAATATATACTTTAGTTTGCAATACTCACATATAGATGGAAAAGTAAAGAAACTAAAATGTGTTAAGGGCTTGCTATATCTACCTAGCAGTGACACAATTGCCAAAAAAGTTAAACGAGTTTAAGTGCTTGAGGGCATCCATCCTTTAATCAAATTTCACAAGGAGAATTCGATCCATTCATTAATCTCAAGAGATCTACCAAAGAGTGTAGTGAATTCGAAGAAAATGATTCTATTTTTTTCATACCTAGATGTTTCCCATTTGTTAGTGAGGGCATGACCAATATTCTCTTTCTTTTATTCCTAGTTTCCTCTTCATGCAAATTAATTATGCTTATGTGATGTGATTTACGGTTTGCAGGCTGCTTATTTCCAGTGTCTCATAGAACTAAATCCAAAGCTCCATTGGTTTATAGTCGGGAAAAGGTTAAGAGGTTTCATTGCATTTATTTCATTCTTTTTACCATTCAAGTTGGTATTTACCTAGAGATTGTTGTGCAAGATACGGTCTTCTTGTCCACTATCAACTAGTGTAAAATTAATGTGCATCAACTTGGTTTATAGCAAGGCAAAGGTTAAGAACTTTTATTGCATTTATTTCACTGTTTTTACCATTCAAGTTGGTATTTACCTAGTGAATATTGTGCAACTTACGATATTTCTTTGCACTATCGACTAGTTTAAAATGAATGTGCATCAACTTCCCATTTTCATGCATATCCCACCCTATAGAAATGTACTCGGATAAGAACATGCAATAGAAAAAAGAAGTTTCTTTGTTGGTCAAATTCGTTTCAATGGTTTCTGGCATTTGGCTTAAGGTTTTCAAATATTGTTTAAATTTCCCTTTTATTTATGAAATTTTACTTTTCTATTCCCTTCGTATGAATGTGTCTTATTCCTTTTTACATTCACAAAGTCTATAATATATAAGTGTTTCATTTTTCATGTTATGTAAATTTCATGCATTTTAGTTTCTTTTATTGCTAACTTTTCTAAATAATTTGATGATTATGATATTTACTTTTAGGTTGTCTAATATTTTCTTTTGTGTTTCATTTTTTGGTAGTCATACTTTTTTTAACCTTGTTTATTTTTGTACATAATATATGTTCTTTTAAGCTTAAAAAATATTTATTCACTACAACATGTTTAATGGATAACATTGGTTAAATGAAATTTTATTTAATGGATTTTTATTTATATATCTTTAACAATTGGTTAATATTTTTTATTTCATATTGTAAATACATATGCAACTATTAAATATTATAATAAAAATTTAGTTACACAAGTTGTACATGTGGTCTAATTGTAAATTCATTTACCAAGCAACTTTGAGTTCATTATCTCAAACCTTGTTAAGGTAAATTAATGTTTTCTTTTTGACAATGTTTAATTGTTGTTGACAAAATCCTATTTAAATAAGTCTAATCAATTTATTTGTTAATTCTTCATTAAGATTTCTATTCTATAATATAAATATTCAATGTAACTATTAAACCACACAAGAATAACTAATATTTAAAGATGCCTTCACTCATTTAAACAATCATTTTTGTATTAAAATATTTGATTCATCAATATGAAGACTATCATTTACTTATTTGTTCTTATATAAAGGATATCGTACTCAATTTATTTTATTTTTTAATTCATAATCTAACTGCAGCTAAGACTATACAATAATCTAAGACAAAAACCTTAGAAAATTGATTTGTTTAGTACTTTCATATATAATTTTGTGTTTAGGGTTAGGGGAACTAAGCTTTTCTTTTTTTTTCCTTTGACATGACGGTTGCTAGCTACAAGATTCTTCCTTTCCAGCTACAAATCCTTGACAATCGAGAGGGTTAAGTTGCACCACTATTGGAATGGAGTCAACTCTGACTCATGTAGGTATAAATTGTCGGATAACACTCTCATCACTTTTCTTTAGTTGCTGTCAATTGTGGAATGTAGATGTGGATGCAGTGTCAAATGGAAACTTTCATTTGGAAAAATCAACATATTTTTTGCGACCATATTGGAGAGTGTTTACTTTCACTCACTTTTAGTTTTAATTGAAATATGTTTAGTTAAGTATGGGTGTTATGATTTTACTTCTTCCCCATTGTGGCATGCTCATAAATTATTCTTCCATCCATTACAAGGTCATTTTTTGACGTGGAATATTTACCTAGGAGGAGTAGAAGAACCTGTTCCCTTGGTTTACACCTTCACCTCTAAGGCTTGCACATTCGATTAAATCTCTTCTCCAAAATTTCAATAAACGTATTCCTTTTTTTATGGTCATGAGAAAGTTATTTTAAAGGAGAATTTTCATACATTTTCCAATGCATGCATGATCCTAAAGGTCAATGAAATTGACAACTATATGCTTTTTTTTTCAAACTCCCTTCAAGCACGTGCTACTTCCCTATTTTCTAACCGGCCTAATGAATGTTTTTCCACCTATGATGAACTTGCCTACTAGTTTACTTGTACCTTCGAGAAGCTGAAGAACCCTTATGATCACCTTAAATTGTTTAGCCAATTATGTATGCAAAAGGGTGAAAGAATTCAGACTTTCAATATCTAATTTGTCAAGATTTATAACCTCATCCCTGAATATATTCAACCTAATAACCTAGTTTTCGATCTGCATTACTATAATCTCATACCTCCTATTTACTGATGGTACTTGGAGGAAAGTAACATTCAAAGTCTTGATCAAGCCTTGTTCATTTATATTGATCATGAAGAGAAAACCAATAGAACTAGTTTCTCTCCTAATCTTAATGACACACATCGTGATCCATATTTTTTAATTCTTATCTATTAGGATTTACAAGATCATATGTGTCATCTTGAAAATGGAACTAATAGCCAATCTCCAAGGAACCCTTTGTTTCAAAACCTGATTATGATTCTTATGTCATTTGTAATCAAGACTATGCAGTGAATGATGATCAACATCACAATATTATGCATGATTGTCATTTCCTTTTTCATGAATTTACATGCTTTTAAATTTTAGGATGATTGAAGTCCACCTCCATGTTGGGGTTTCTTTTTCACCTGTCACACACTTTCATGCAATGGTATTCATTTTCAGACTGATCCCATCCTCCTCTACCCTATGTTTGATGTCATGTATAATGATTATAATGATGAATGGTTGATTCATGATGGTATGGAATCATTATTTGTTGTTACTAATGATTTATTCATTCACGAACATGAGGAAGAGGTCATGTCATGTGAAAGTTCAAGTCTTTTTTATGAAAGGTACTTGTTTCACATGGTTGATCAAATATTTTTCAAAAAACATGAAAATGAAGTCTTTATTTTTAACTTTGAAGGATTTTTGTCCATCAAATCTATTCGATACAAAGTGTTTTAGTTTGAAATGTCTCATGAATACGAGCCTTATTTCTTCCATGGTATGAGGCATATTCAACATAATGTGAGTGAGTTTTTTGTGTAAACTGAGACCATTTTTTATCTACATAATTTTATGCTCTTGGTTTGGAACACAAGCACACACATGTTGGTTGGCACATCATTCAATGTGGCTACTCACTCTTCTGGCTTCTTGTCAAGTCATTGTCACTATCACACACAATGGTTGGTTGGCATAACAATCATCCTTACATGATTTCCATCCAACAAGCCCTTAATATTGGATGTAAGATTCAAGATGCTTTCTTATATGCACAATTTCATCTTGTACATAAATATCAAACATGTACATAAATAAACATTCTAAAAATAAATATTAAAAAAATCATAATACATAACAAAAAAAAAAA
The DNA here is from genome assembly GCA_000404065.3 of Pinus taeda. Classification (NCBI taxonomy): domain Eukaryota; kingdom Viridiplantae; phylum Streptophyta; class Pinopsida; order Pinales; family Pinaceae; genus Pinus; species Pinus taeda. The sequence goes on along the minus strand of APFE030464249.1, from coordinate 31,274 downwards.
AACTTTCTCATTATTTTGTTTTCCTTCCACATCATGTCATGATATGCTTTCCTTTACGTTATGCTGATCCCTTTTAGATTCCAACTTTTGTTCTTCTTCTAGTTTAGTCTTATTTTCTTCACAAGTTTTATTGTGTTCTTGTTGTATTAGTGTCAATTTTACTTTCTTTCTTGTCACTCTCTTCCTTATGCCATGAATCAATGATCAACGCTACCTTCCCTCATATGCATTCTCTTCTATTATAAAGAAAGGTGAAATTCAATCGGATTTGAACCAGTTGATGGTAACAAGGAAGCTATATTTATGCATATCTTATCACTAACATAACAATTTTCTTGATCAAAATAGAAAACCCGTAAATATTTAAAAGCTTCCCATGCTTATCCCTATAGCCTTTAGAGGAACTGAACTTGATTTTCTCATGTGAAGGCTCCTGCTCGAAAGGAATTCCCATCATGAAAGTGGATTTATTTGCTTCTCCCTTCATTATTTTGAGTGCACTATATCACCATGTGAAACCTCCTTGATGATTTCTCTTCTGATGCACTAATGACTGCATGTTGTTACCCTCGATATTTCATACCTTGTCTCACTTCCTTCATCCCGTTGTCCCTCTAAGATCCCCACTTTCCTAGTTTTATTACATATCTAGAGTCTTCTAAGTTCTAGTTCACATACTGTAAACCACCCTATGGAGTTGCCAATGTTGATGTTGATCAACTATTTTAAAAAGTTGATAAGGCATTGTGGGTGTTTTCCTATCCTCGGCCCCATTCATACGACTATTGTGTGAATTGTTCATCACGAGCCTTCATGAAATTGAAATTAAAATAAAATCCCATCTTATTTATCTTATAATAATTTCATCTTTTTTTTCTATTATCCCTATTGGTGTAAATGTAGCCTGGCCTCTCTTCTTGGTTCCTCATGAATCTCAAGGAACAAGGAAATAGAAAAAAATTATTCCTATTTTAAAGAATACTAGACTACATTATGTTTTCAAAGGAGAACATTCTTCTTGTTTAAAGGAGGGATATAGGAAACATTTTGTTAGCAAAATGATATAGGAAAAAAAAAGATTATTTTTCTTTCCTTAAGCCCTCACACATTTTGGTGTTATATATTCTAAGAACATGTGCAAATCCAATATACATAAAAGCATGCAAGTCAATCTCCTCCAAAGGACATTATCATCTTTAAGGAAATTTGGTGCCAACAATGATCTATAAATGGTGTATGTGGGATATGTATGGTTATTTACAAAAAAAAAAAAGAAAAAAGTATGATAATCCATATAAAGAAGATATGGATGATGAATTGGTAGGTATATGATCAATAATGAGCGAAAAGACATTGTTGTTATAGTTGAAAATGATGCTTTATTTTGGTATGAAGAAGGATCCTAATCCACTCTTCATAATATAAACCTTATCCTATGAAATGAAACTTTTTTGGTAGTTGTTGACATAGTTGGATCTCGTATCTCATCTTTACTACTATTCAGTTTTGGGGAAATGACAAAAATCTCTAATATGATAACAGTTAAGTTGGTTGTGCATATATATATATATATATATTAAATTTATTTAATTAGGTTTAATGGTTGCATTTATACTGAAGGACCGCTCAAATCATGTGGGTTCCATGAAAAAGAAAATGATTTCATGAGTATTACAACATGGGAATGCCTTTAATGTCTGTAGAAATTAAAAGTAAGAAAAAGTAAACACAAAAACTTAACAATTTTGTTTTGAACTATTAAGTAGACCAAAACAATAAAAGTAAAAATATCATATATCATATTAAATATGTGACTATAAACCAATATGACGAAGGAAACCAACTATGTTAAAAAGAGAAGTACTGTTGGCCAACAATACCATCAAATTCATGTTCAAAGCCAAAAATTTATAAATTCATGTCCAATAATATGAAAATGTATTTAAATTAAATAAATACGTATTTTATTTTGAAATAAACGCATTTAAATGCAAAATTAAAGAAATTAAAATACACGAAGGGCTGGTTGTATCTACAAAGTAGTGAGAGTTACCGAAGAAATTAAACAGGTTTAACTACTCGAGGACATCCATTAGTTAATCAAATTTATTAAGGATAATTGAATCGATTCATTAATCTCAAGATATGTATGAAAGTGAGAGGCTTAATCAAATTTATTAAGGAGAATTCAATCCATTCATTAATCTCAAGAGATGTATAAAAGTGGGAGGCTAGTTTGAAGAAAATCATTCCACTTTTTTGTAGACTAGATGTTTCTCATTTATGAGCAAAGGTAAAACCAATAGGGAGATTTCTGTAATATCCCTATCATAATAAATTAATGTAAAATAAAAGTTACAAATTATTTACAAAATTAATTCTTGTTATTTGTGAAAACTGAAATCAAGAAAGTGCGGATTAGCGCTAAGACGACAAATATTACGGCATGCCTGGCCACTTTCTTGGTAATTAGAGGTTGAGGGATCAAGAATTGTTTGGGATGAGATCAAACGGGAGGGATCCAAATGCTTTGGGGACCAAAGAAGCTGATGGCCAACATAGGATACAGGAGAAAGCCCCTGGTTGTGTGGACATTCTTTACGGGATGCATATTTGCGGTGGGAACTTTGTTCTTGTTGCAGGAAACTGTAAATCAGATCTACACACGGTGGTCATTTCCCTACTCTGGTTGCCTAGAAAGGCTTCATTAGAAATAAATATTAAAGCACAAGAGAATGAGCAGAGAAGGTCGTAGGATGTTAATTGTGGCCATGTGCAGGACACAAATTTCTCTGAAAATCATGCGAGACCAGAGACTTCTATCGAGAAACTGCCCAGGATTCGAGGAACGCCATTAAAAGGATTTCCTATCGAGTTCTTCAGAGCTTACCTCGATTGCATCAGGTTTAATTCCATTTCTTTCTCTGTTTAGGAACCACCCAGGGGAGAGTGGTTATCTTCCAGACGCGTTCGTGTCGTTGCTGCTACCCAAACCCTTATTGGACTATTCTTTTTTATTACAAGTTCTTTCCAATTTGTGGCTGGTGTTATGGAACAAATCATGCATATGATGCTCAAAGGCTTTTCAAGACAGAGTTCTGACAGGTGATGGAGGTAAGGAGGCTGCCAAGGATAAGATAAGTAACTTGCTACCCTTCTAGAAGGAAAAATATATGTATTTTTTATTTGGATATCTTTTGAAATATTTCCTTGTGTTAAATGTGGAGTCACTTGTCGTTTTCTTGAAAAGGGATATATGCTTAAATGCTTTTTGTTACTAGCTAATTTCGAAGTTTCTTCTGAAATAATTATGCATTCCATGCATGATAGAAATTGCTAATGATGTTCTTTTAGGCACATAGATAATCATTACTAACTTTCCTAAAGAAAAACGTATGTTTATATACACATAAATATAGTTTCATTTTAGGAAATGTGTGCATACTTCATGTATGAAAATGATGGCTTTTATGAGAGATCTCTTGGAACAAAAATAGAGACTCTTTTCGTAAAATAAAAATACATAGGAAATAGTGTTCATACAAGATCAAGAAATTCATACTTGCTTCATGAAAAGGATTATGTGCATTGAAGTAAAAGTAATTGTGTTAGGAAGAACACATGTTGCATGCACATAGGAGTAGCTATTGTGACATTGGAAATATGATTTCGTGTGTACATAGAGGAAGTATTATGCTGACTTTCCTGAAAATATTATTGATGTTAACTTTCTTGAAAATATTAATCTCTTGAAAAGATTGTCTTGTTAGATGAGTTGTCTCAGTGTCTTGCTTTTGGTGCATAAAAGGTTAAGTTAGCTTTCTTACTGTTCTTCATTTTTATGCATAAAGATGAACAACTATAATAATTTCTTGAAAGGGAAGCATGAGAAACCCACATATAGGGAGATAAGGAAATGAGGTTATAATGACTTCCTTTTTAAGAAGGAATTATGTAAATGTTTACATGAAATGATGGTAGAATTCTAGAGAAGGGAATACATAAAAGAAGGGTTATTATGATAAGCTATTGGATGCACAAAGAATAGTCATTGTGTTATAGAGATATGTTCTTTGTATGGACACAAGAACTATTGAGCAATATTTCTTTAGGAAAATGATATGTGATTACTTTTATTCTAAAATAACTGTTATCTTAGTTTATTGTTGAATGAGATGTGTATGCACAGAAGATCTATGTTAACTTTCTTTAGAAAGGATATACATTCACTTGTGGAAAAAGATAACTGGTTGTGTGAGATTGCTTTATATATTTGCATGCATCAAAAGTGATAGCTAGAGGACCTAATATTTTGATAAAGTTTATGTAAATTTTTATGTAAGAAGATTATAACTCATGTTGTAGTTAGTCCGTTCAAAGGTATGCCTTAGCGTTTTGTCCTCTAAGAATATGTGTTTATGGAAAGGGAAATATTAGTTAATGTGATTATTTATAAATGTAATCATGATATCAATGTGATAATGATAACATTCGCAGGAAAAGTTGGATTACTTGCGCAAGGCATAGATTATATTTAATGTTGTGGCAGGAAAACGATTAATGATCCATGCAGATAAGTACAAGTTGTGGGATCATACATTGCTAAAACAATCAAGCCACAAGGATGTTGCATGCGTGTGATATGTAGGTAAATGGTTTCATGGAAAATGTATTAGCTTTTAGCTAGTTATATGACAAATTAATGATAATTCATATATTTTATAACAATGGTTAAGGGATGGAATCCCTTATAAGCCATTGAGTGAGGGGTGAAAACCCTCACGAGCATTTAATAATAAGATTAAACGTTTGTTGGTTTTCACATGACGTGGTTTCCAAGGTATATCGGTGTTCAATGATGTGATTGCTTATTGTGTCAGTTTGATGATGTTGAATCCTTGATGATGATGATTCTTGATTTGATGTGATAATCATAATGTCCAAGTGTGTGATTAATTAATATGGTTAAGGAAATCATGAAATGGATGCAAGGTTCATGAGACAGTTTATGTTATTACACTACAAGAGTGGTTGTTAATGGTTATGTAACTTACTATCCTCTATTGCAATTTACTTTATGTACTAATGAACATTATATCTAATGGTTAATGAGGAATGTGGAGTTGTGATTTGGATAATTACTTGTTTGTAATCTATATAAAAATTCTAACTCCCTACTTTTACATGTGAGGTTACCAGGGTACGTTACAAGTGGTATCAGAGCTAAAGGTTGCAACACTGGTGCCTTTGGAAATTAGTAAGCGGAAAAGAAATTGAGGTACACCACCAGTGGGCATTAACTCAGGTATGAGTTTAACCATTCATATATTGATTTATGTAGTACACTACTTTCGGCATGATATGTGTGATTCATGTTATAACTCCTTTGCGTAGTAAGTAATAAATTTTGTTGCATAACTATGTTCATGACATTGGGTTCTTAATCAGGATAAAAGACAATAAAACTTGTGTCACACTTATGATCAATATTGAAAACTCATTAAGGAAAGTTACAATCAACTACCAACTCTTGCTTTGCAAATATGACAATAATAATGATGTATATAACGAACATGAATTAAGTTACAATGAAATAATTTTAATGAGTCAATGCATGAATGTAAAATACGGGGATGTCCTTGGATTTGACGATATAATGTTTTAAAAAGACATTGTAAGAACCCCTTTAGACTTGAAAATAAACAACGAGTCGAGTAATGAGACTTGACTATAATAACTAATTTTTGATTAAGTCTTGTCATGGATGTGTGAATATGATTGGTAGTTGAGATTGGTTAGTGTTGTATGATTAATCAGTAGAACTTATATGCATTAATTGAATTGGATTTAAGATTATTATAATTCGTAAACAAGTGATGGTTTGATTGGTGTCACATGCGTGGAATGTGTGTATGATGATTCTTACTCTCTCCATGTTCCAGTTGTTTATGAGAAGAGTTCTTAATTTTATTCACCATGAGAATGCTTGATGAATAGTATATGTTTATGTCTTAATAGATTTAATGATGTTTCCCTCTAACTCTTTGAGATTCACTAGCGTGGTATGTGTTTTATGTTAATCATTACTTGTTGTGAGATTAAAATCTTTGAGCCTCCATTTAATGGAGGTTGAATTTATCTCTACTATGGGAATGACGGATTTCTTATGCATGTTGCGTTCCAGTGTGAAGTTAATTGTAGAAGTATGTTCAGTGGATAACATTTCTAGGACCCATTCATGGTAGAATTACATGTGACAATTATTCATAATTACACTACCTGTGTTAATGTTTTCTTATGAAATGATTGCATCTATTGTGGTCTTGATGTGTATGTGAGTATTCCTTTGACCATGCTTAAGGAGTTGGAAAATGATAATTGTAGTGTGTTCATGTTTATGATTTTCGTAATGTCTCCTTGATGTCATTATTTTGAGATGGTGACATAGTAGTGTTAAGATAGTTGTTGCATCTAACATCGAGTGGTAACTCTGGTTCATGTGTGACACTTAGGGGATCATGCTTTTAATTACATAAGTAGAGGAATTGCTTCCAATGAGGGTAGTTTAATTAGTTAGTTATGCATGTTGAACCAAGGGTTGGTTAGAACACCTAGATTATGCTTAATTATATTAATCATGCATGGCCAATGTTGGCCATAGTAAACGTAAGACAATACTCCATTAATGACGGTGTGGATTAAGACAATAAACCATGGGAAATTGGAAATGTTTAGATTGTTAACTCAACTATTGTTGACATTTATACATTAATGAATATTTGCATATGCTTTTATACATGACAATATTTTATGCATGAAATTTTTTGGAAATTGAATACTTGTTAACTCATGCATATTTATAACTAACGTTGTTGATGGGATTAAGTAGTGGTATCTTAATGGAAACAAGAAAACTCATCACATAAATTGTTGTAATGTGAATTGCAATCATAAATGAGAAATTATAATGTTATATGATATGCATGATTATGCTATTTGGAAAATCAGAATGGATACAATATGTATGTTAGTTATGATTCCTACCTATCTGGATGTTGGGGACCCATTTTGAGGGTTAAGTATAATGCATGGTGTACATGAATGTTTATTTTGTTAATGATAATGTTCATATGGATCATTATGTAAATTTCTTTGAGGAATAGTGATAAAAGAGAAATTTAACATGCTAGACAGTTGCAGATAGTTGTGAAAGGCTATAAGGCCTTAGGTTGATGACGGTTACTTACCTAAAGATGTTTATGGTA
>APFE030464249.1:2232-23529 GCA_000404065.3 Pinus taeda | reverse complement strand
TTGGAAATTTTAATTCCTTTATTATATTACTAATCTTGTGAAAGTCTTAGTAGGGGCTAAGATAATTTTCACTTGATGCAGTGATTGACTGTTTTGATGATTAGAGAGATAGGTGCTCTTTTGGTACTTTTAGAAGTACTTTGTGGATGTCTTTAGTGAAAATTAATTCAGTGTGCATGTGGTGAAGTGAATTATCATGCTGATGATTAGTGTTGGTGCTCTTTAAGTACTTGTAAAAGTACTATGATTTAAATATCATCTAACATTGCACGATTGATGGATAGTTAAAAGTATTTCATTTGACTCATAATATTGTGACTAATGCGATTGAATTTGTTAGTCATACATTACAAGATTACTTACCATGGAGGGTTGATGAGTTTTCCAGCCACTATTAAAATGCTTACATGAAAGTGCTCATGATTTTCAAGAGTAGATGGGAAGTAATGGTAATTTGACATAGAGAATTGTTCATTATGAATTTGAATAAGGGTCAAGTAATGGAAATTAGAACTTGCATATTTTTGCAGTTATAAATGCTTATAACTATTGATCTTTCTTATGTTATAACATTACAATTTTGTTTATTGTCATTTCTTGGAATGAAATCTTTGATTTTAAATAGGAATGATCACTTTTTGTGTGGTTAGATGGTTATATCATTACTAAAATCCAAGGTTCCAATGAGAGATGAACACCGAGGACGGTGTTCTTGTTAAGGGGGGGAGTATGTAATATCCCTATCATAATAACTTAATGTAAAATAAAATTTATGAATTAGTTACAAAACTAATTCTTATTATTTATGAAAACTGAAATAAAAAAAAGTGCGGATTAGCGCTAAGACCCCAAATATTTTGGGATGACTGGCCACTTTCTTGGTAGTTGGAGGTTGAGGGATCAAGAATTAGTTGCGATGAGATCAAACGCGATGGATCCAAATGCTTTGGGGACCAAATAAGCCGATGGCCGACTTAGGATACAGGAGAAAACCCCTGGTTGTGTGGACATTCTTTGCAGGATGCATATTTACGGTGGAAACTTTGTTCTTGTTGCAGGAAATGCGTAAATCAGATCTACACACTGTGGTCATTTCCCTACTTTGGTTGCCTGGAAAGGCTTCATTAGAAAGAAATATTAAAGTACAAGAGAATGCACAGAGAAGGTTGAAGGATGTTAATGGTGGCTGTGTGTAGGACACAAATTTCTCTTAAAGTCATGCGAGACCAGAGACCACTATCGAGAAACTGCCCACGATTCGTGGAACACCATTAAAAGGAATTTCTGTTGTGTTCTTCAGAGCTTACCTCGATTGTATTAGGTTTAATTTCATTTCCTTCTCTGCTTAGGAACTGCCGAGGGGAGAGTTGTTATCTTCAAAATGCGTTCGTGTGGTTGCTGCTACCCAAACCCTTGTCGGGCTATTCTTTTTTATTACAAGTTCTTTCCAGTTTGTGGCTGGTGTTAAGGAACAAATCATGCATATTATGTTCAAAGGCTTTTCAAGACATAGTTTTGACAGGTGATGGAGGCAAGGAGGCTACCAAGGATAAGATAAGTAATTTTCTCCCCTTCTAGAAGGAAAAATATATTTATGTTTTATTTGGGTATCTTTTGAAAGGTTTCCTTGTCTTAAAGGTCAAGTCACTTGTAGTTTTCTTGAAAAGGGATATATGCTTAAATGCTTTGTGTTACTAGCTAATTTCAAAGCTTCTTGTGAACTAATTATGCATTGCATGCATGATAGAAATTTCTAATTATGTGCTTTTAGGCACATAGATAATCATTACTAATAAACATAGTTTCATTTTAGAAAAAGTGTGCATACTTCATGTATGAAAATGATGGCTTTTATGAGAGATCTCTTGGAACAAAAATAGAGTCTCTTTTTGTAAAAAAAAAAAAAATACATAGTAAATAGTGTTCATACAAGATCAAGAAATTCATACTTGCTTCATGAAAAGGATTATGTGCACTGAAGTAAAACTAATTGTGTTAGGAAAAACACATGTTGCATGCAAATAGGAGTAGCTATTGTGACATTAGAAATATGATTTTGTGTGTATGTAGAGAAAGTATTATGTTGATTTTCCTCAAAATAATATTGATGTTAACTTTCTTGAAAGTATTAATCTCTTGAAAAGATTGTCTTACTAGATGAGTTGTGTCAGTTTCTTGTTTTTGGTGCTTAAAAGGTTAAGTTATCTTTGTTATTGTTCTTGATTTTTATGCATAAATATGGACAACTATAATAATTTCTTGAAAGGGAAGCATGAGAAACCCACATATAGGGAGATAGGGAAATGAGGTTATAATGACTTCCTTTTTAAGAAGGAAGCATGTAAATGTTTACATGAAATGATGGTAGAATTCTAGAGAAGAGAATACATTAAAGAAGGGCTATTATGACAAGTTATTGGATGCACAAAGAATAGTCATTATGTTATAGAGATATGTTATTTGTATGGATAGAAGAACTATTGAGCAATATTTCTTTAGGAAAATGATATGTGATTACTTTTATGCTAACACAACTATTATCTTAGTTTACTGTTGAATGAGATGTGTATGCACACAAGATCTGTGTTAGCTTTCTTTAGAAAGGATATACATTCGCTTGCGGAAAAAGGCAACTAGTTGTGTGAGATTGCTTTATATATTTGCATGCATCAAAAGTAAAAGCTAGAGGACCTGATCTTTTGATAAAGTTTATGTAAATTATTATGTAAGAAGATTATAACTGATATTTTAGTTAGTCCCTTCAAAGGTATGCCTTAGCATTTTGTCCTCTAAGAATATGTGTTTATGGAAAGGGAAATATTAGTTACTATGATTATTTATAAATGTAATCATGATATCAATGTGATAATGATAACATTGGCAGGAAAATTTGGATTACTTGCGCAAGGCATAAATTATATTTAATGTTGTGGGAGAAAAAGGATTGCTGATCCATGTAGATAAGTACGAGTTGCGGGATCGTACATTGCTAGAACAATCATACCACAAGGATGTTGCATGCGGTGATATGTAGGTAAAGGGTTTTGTGGAAAATGTATTAGCTTTTGTCTAGTTATGTGACAAATTAATGATAACTCATTGTAATATTTTATAACAATGGTTAAGGGATGGAATCCCTTATAAGCCATTGAGTGAGGGGTGGAAACCCTCACGAGTGTTTAATAATAAGATTAAATGTTTGTTGGTTTTCACACTACGGGGTTTCTAGGGTATATCGATGTTCAATGATATGATTGCTTATTGTGTCAGTTTGATGATGTTGAATCCTTGATGATATGGTTCTTGATTTGATGTGATAATCATAATGTCCAAGTGTGTGATTAATTAATATGGTTAAGGAAATCAAGAAATGGATGCAAGATTCATGAGACAGTTTATGTTATTACACTACAACAGTGGTTGTTAATGGCTATGTAACTTACTGTCCTCTATTGCAATTTACTTTATGTACTAAAGAACATTATATCTAATGGTTAATGAAGAATGTGGAGCTATGATTTGGATAATTACTTGTGGGTAACTTGTATAAAAATTCTAACTCCCTACTTTTACATATAAGGTTACCGAGGTATGTTACAGTTTCACTCTTTTATTCCTAGTTTCCTCTTAATGCAACTCACTTTCACTTGTACGATGTTATTTTTGGTTTGCATATTTCCTCGAGATGTTTCCCATTTGTGAGTGAGGGTATAACCAATAGTGAGGTTTCACTTTTTTATTACTAGTTTCCTCTTAATGTAACTGACTTATGCTTGTATGATGTTATTTTTGGTTTGCATATTTCTTATTTCGAATGTATTTTGGAACATGATTCCAAAACTTTATTGGTTTATAAGTTGGAAAAGTTTCAGATATTTTATTGCATTTCTTCACCATTTTATCATTAAAATTGGTATTGACCTAATAACAGTTATAAAAGTGATATTCTTGTTTGTTGTTCACCAATTAAAAATGATTGTGAATCACCTTTCTAATTTGATACATATCCCACACTGTAGAAATGGATGAGAAAATGCAATAGAAAAAACAATTTTGATTATTGTTAAAATCCCCCTTCAATAGTTTATGGCATTTGGGTTCACGTTTTCAAATAATATTTAAATTCTACTTTTATTCATGAGATATAATTTTATTATACGTCTTTATAAACGTTTCTCATTCCTTTTCATAATTTTAAAATATGTAATATAAACATGTTTCACTTTTCATGTTATAAAAATTTCCATTTTACTTTGTTTTACTATTTCTACACCAACCCTAACTTCTGTAAATAATGCGTTGATTATAATATTTACTTTTAGGTTGTTCGGTATTTACTTTTTTGTTATCTTTATTTCTTTGCCACGATTGTTTCAACCTTGTTTAATTTTGTACATAATTTGTGTGGTTATAAGTTTAACCAATTTTTATTATTTATGATATTTACTTTTATTATACCTCTTTATAAAAGTGTCTCGTACCTTTTAATAGTTTTAAAATAGGGAGTATAAACATGTTTTACTTGGCATATTATAAAGATTTCATATACTTTACTTTGATTTACTATTTCACCAACCCTAACTTCTGTAAATAATGCGTTGATTATAATATTTACTTTTAGGTTGTTTGGTATTTACTTTTTTGTTTCCTTTATTTTTGAGCCACACTTGTTCCAACCTTGTTTAATTTTGTACATAATTTGTGTTGTTATAAGTTTAACAAATGTTTGTTGCCCGAAACAAGTTTAATATTTAATGGTTATTGCAAGAAATCTTATTCAATGTATATTTAAATATAATTAGTTAAGATTTTTGATAATTATATATCACACTATTAAACTATCAGAAATTGTACATGTGGTTTAATGGAAAGGTTATTTGTGAAGAAATTTGGAGGTCATGAATTCAAACATTGTTAAAGTTTAATAATATGTCTTTTCACAATGTTTGATTGTTGTTAATAAAATCTTATTCAATAAAGCTTTAATAAAGATTTATATTCTATAATATAAATATTCAATGAAACTATCAAATTGTACAAGAAAAACTAATATTTGAAGGTTCGTTTACTCATTTAAATAATCATTTTTATATTAAAATATTAGATTCGTCAACAGGAAGGATATAATATACTTAGTCATTTTTATATAAAAGTTATCATAGTCAATTTATTTTATTTTTAATTCATAAGCTAAATGAAGTTAAGGCTCTACAGTACTCTAAGGCCAAAACCTTACAAAATTCATTAATTTGTTGTTTTGTTCTACAATTTGGTGTCTAGAGTTAAGGTATCTAGGTTTTAATTTTCTTTTCTTTTGACCACCATGGTTGTTAGTTGTAGGACTCTTCCTCGCCAGTTACACCTCCTTGGCAATCTAGAGGGTTAAGTTGTCTGACTGTTGGCATGTACTCAACTCCAAGTTGTGGGGCTATAAACTATGTGAGAGTGCTCTTGTTACTTCTCATCATCCACCTATAAGTCTAAGATGTTTACGTGGATGTAGTTCCTAAGAAACATTTTCCTTTTTTTTGCTGAAGCAAGAGTAGGACCTTCTTTACCATTAATAATATACACAATTTACAAAATGCCACTCTGAAAAGTGGCAAAGGAGATCTGTCCCCCAAAGGACCCAAGAACGGGCCAAGGAAAAAGACTCGGCACAAAAAACTAACCTTTCAACACATCCAAGCTAATCAGGAAAAGGTTGAAAATGAACCTAAGTAGTGGATGAACCTAAGCAACAGAAAAACAGAGGGCCCCACCATCCTTCCAAGACCTGGAGAGAACCGTGCCCCACAGAAACCATACAACAAAGAGGGGCCCACGCTAAGCCTTTCGAAAAACAATTTTTTCATCAGAACCTATAGTGAAGAACCATCGGGCCCTATCCAATGGTTCCAAACAATATTGCAAAGGAGAGAAGCACGACATTTAACTGGCATCTCCTCCAACCTACTTGACCTATCACTACCGTTGATTTGTAAAATTGGATCCAACGGTCGAGGGACATATCTCACCCACCAAGAATGCTGGACAATATCATGCGATGGGGACCCACTAAACTACTCGCTCGATCCCGAGTGTTGATTTCCCTTGCTCCATCAGACGGCTGAGCTGAAAATCGCACTGCCAAAGTCATCGCCATTTAGGGAGTGGGGAGAGCGGTATTTGGATCAGGCCCTCCACCACATGTCCTCCTCTCTATGGTATCACTGCTGAAAAAATAAAACCACTTTTGACATAAAAGCGGTGCGATTCCAATGAAACCCCTCCCTGGGCAATATTGACATAAGCCAATGAAAAAATTGGGTGTTCCGGAAGTTTAGATGTTGCTTTCTACGGTTAGGGAAACTCTGTCGCCAATTGCAAAGAATATTCTTGATCGTGGTCAACAATGCTGCCATCTTTGTCTTGCCTCCCAACATGTACCTCCAAGCTACACAATTAAACTTCACCGTTGATCCACTTTTCTAAATCTGATAGTGGAGAATTATATCGCGCTGAACAAACTACCCCCATGATAGTGTGCGATGAAGGGCGGTTTCCCAAACCCCCTACCTACCACGTCTAGGATGCTGAATGTGTTTGCTGCGAAAACGCAAAAACCGTTTCCTGACTTAGAGTAATGCGATCAGAAGAAAACCACCTATGAAGCGGTTTTACTCTCTAAAACCCAAAAAAATGCAATATTCCAGTTCCTGGAAGAACCGGGAACCCTCCTGCGCCTGTTGTTCCTCCTCGCCTGAACCTGGAATCCAGAAAGGAAGAGCAACACTCCCTTAATGAAGTAATTGTGATGACCATTACGCTCACCCCGATGAACAACGATATCCATCTAACTGACTTCATTTAATCATTTCCTACCCCTCAAGCCCAATAATCGTAAACTTCCTTGTCCTCCACAGTTTGAGCATTGGAGATAGCTTTTAGCCTACTTGGAGGCATCTCCTGCCATTTCATTTTGATTCTGCAATCAAAATTAATGACTCCTTGGTTGGCCAGTAGATCTAAAAGTTTATTGGCCTTCCTCCGAGCATGACTAGAGCTAACCATTCGAAGGCACTGGAGATGTTTTTTGATTCTCTGGTACACTTGTATAAGTCTCCATTGTATAAGTCTCTGAGTCTGCTTCGATGAGAACATTTGAGCTGTGATTGAGATTAAGTAGCTCTAGACATTGTTCCAATGCCATTAATTCAGCCATGTTGTTGGTGGCTTTGCCTAAATGGCAGTGGAAAGTTAAAATTATCTTTCCTTCTTCATCTCTTAACACACCTCCATAACTTGCAATCCCCGGGTTGCTTTTTGAAGCGCCATCAATGTTGCATTTCAGACAACCTTTTGGTGGAGGATGCCAGAATTCCTTTTCCCTTTCCAACACTCGTTCTTTTTTGCTAAGAGCTTCGATGATGATCTCATGCATTCCCAACTACTTGAGAGTTCTCAATTCAAGCGCAGTGGGAGGATTTGAGGGATAACTGTACACAGTGGTGGAGACGGTCTCCTTAATATGCTTTAAGATTAATTCCATTAGGCAAAGGGAAGTAGTTTTTCATCCTTGAAAATTATTTTATTCCTTTCCTTCCGAACATTCCAGATAATGAAGGTTGGTGTGAAGGTCCAGGCCAAATTAAGGATCTCATGCTCTGAATAGTTATTTCTCCACTTGTTCAGGGTATTAATGATGCTACCTTTATCTATGTCTGTCTATTGAAAGATGATGTAGAAATAATCCCACAACCAGTTGATATAGGTACAATTGTTGAGAATATGCTCCATTGTCTCCTGTTGAGCCTCACATAATGGGCATCTAGAGGGCCCCATAACCTCCCGCTTCTGGATGTTTTCCCAAGTTAATATTTTCTTGTGATGAACTAACCACATAAACAGTTTGATCTTCATCCATCCTTGGTGGCTCCAAAGTTTTTTCCAGGACTTTGCAAAAGTTCAGGGGTCTAGGTTAAGGGTAATTGTTTTCACTTCTTGGATATTAAAGATGTCTTCTTTGATTTGTCCCCATCTTAATTGATCCTGCCCATTTGTGACCAAGATCTTCCTCTGTTCTAAAATTTTCATGAGTTCTTTTGTTTCTTATTTTATGGGGTCATCCCCTCTGCATTCTATTTTCCTCCAGCTTCTCCATTTTGTAGTGTCATGAGGAAGATTCCAGAAATCCCTGACTTTTATTAGTCCTTGAAAATCAATTTCCTGCATGATGCTCATAAAGTCCTCCCTCAACAACATTGGTTCTTGTTGCCATTTATCTTCCCAGAAGAGAGCTTGCTCTCTTGCTCCGATTTCCCAGAAGCTGTTGTTCTGTACTAGGTTTCCATTATCCCAGGTTTTATTCCAGATGTGAGAGCCTTTTATGTTGCCACACATTCTGATGAGATCACTCGTTTGCAAGGAGCTTGCATATTTTTCTTTCTTGGTTTTAGCCCATTGCACCCCTAGTTCTTTAACCCATCTCCGCCAGAGTTTGGCCCCTAAAACATTACTTAGAATCTCCTCATCGTCTAAGCCTAGGCCTCCATGACTTTTGGGTTTACAGATTTTATCCCGAGAAACAAGGGCACATTTCTTTCTTGTCTCCTCCTTGCCCGAGAGAAAGTCTCTCTAAATGTTCCTAAGTTGCTGTAAAACCCCTTTGGGAGTTGGCAAGGCTGACAAAAATAAAATAGGGATGGATTGAAGAACTTCCTTCGTCAAAATCAATCTACCAGCCAGGTTCAATGCTCTAAAAGTCCATCTTTTGATCTTGGCTTGCATCTTGTTGAGCACCGGTTCCGAGATACTCTTGTGCATTAGATTATGCGTAAGGAGGATTCCCAAATACTTTGAAGGGATGACCTCCCTTTGGAAGCCTAGAATTTTGGAGATGTTCCTTTGATTAGCAATGTTAATGTTAAAGAAAAACAATTTTGATTTGGAGAGATTGACTTCCATACCTGAAGCCGAGGCAAAATCATTTAAGATTTTTTTGTATGTTGTAGCTTCCTTGACTGTCGAGATACCCTGCAGCATGGTGTCATCCACAAATTGTTGATGAGTAAAGGCTTGGTCAATCTATGCTAATTGTAGGCCCTTGATCTTTCCTAAAACTTTAGCAGTTTTAAGGGTTCGGCCCAGTCCTTCCATCATGAGGATGAAAATAAAGGGAGAGAGTAGGTCTCCCTGCCTGAGGCCTCTGGAAGGAGTGAAGATCTCCGAGGGCGAGCCGTTCACCAGAATTGAAAAGCTAGGTGAAGTAACCATAGCCATAACCCATCTTATCAAGTCATGATCAAACCCAAATGCGGAAAGGACCTTTTTGATGTAAATCCTGTTCACGTTGTCATATGCTTTTGCAATGTCTAATTGCATGATCATATCGGCCTGCTTTTTGCTGGTGAGAGGGTGAACAACCTCGTGGGCCTAAATAATATTATCTAGGATTTGCCTTCCTTCCACATAACCAGATTGTTCCCAAGAAATCAAAGAAGGCAGAAGAGGTTTGAGTCTGTTGGCCAGGATATTAGAAATGATTTTGTAAACAACATTGCATAAAGAAATCGGTCTGAACTTATCAGGAGTCAATGCTAAGTCCTGTTTGGGGATCAGGGAGATGAAGGAGGTGTTGAGGGATTTCACAATGGATCTGCTTCTTCTGGAGTCCTCAACCACATCCAAAATATCCTATTTGACAACATTCCAGTAGGCCTTGAAAAAGTCCACGTTAAAACCATCTGGACCTGGAGCTTTGCCATTCTGCATCTCTTTGATCACTGTACTAACCTCTGCTTCGATTACTGGTTTGTTCAGGTTAAAGTTATCTTCTCTAGACACCATCCTGGGAATATTCTTTATAATTTCCTTGATGTGTTGGTCTCTGTCTAGATTATTTTCATTTGTGATGCCTCTAAAATGTTGAACCATCACAGCTTCGATATTCTTGTGAGTGGTCTGAAGTTCCCCATCTTCATTCAATATTGAGGAGATTCTATTGTGCATTCTATTGGCTATGGTGGAGTGGTGGAAAAACCTAGTGTTCTATTCACCTTGTTTGAGCGATTGAACTCTGGACTTTTGTCTCCAAAAAATTTCCTCCTGTTTGCATAAATTCTCCCAATCGAGGTTGAGTTTTTCAGCTTGCTCACTTTTGGATTTATCAAAACCTTTTGCGATCATTGCTTGGTTTAGTTCTTGTATTTTGATCTCTACTGATTTTTTGTTTGCAAAAATGTTACCAAAATCCTTCTTGTTCCATTCTTTGAGTTTGATTTTTATGGAGGAGGAATATTTTGGAGCCCTGAATCTGTAGATCTTTGGACCACCATTCTTGAATGTTGCTGATGAAATCTGGGTGGGAGAGCCAGATATTTTCAAATCTGAAGGGGCTGTTCTTGGGAGCATCAATTCCCTTGATTTCTAATTGAATCGACCAGTGATCAGAGCCTCCAGATGGGAGAACACTTGCAGATACTTTTGAATTTGTGAGCATCAACTTCTTGGAGATCAAAAATATGTCTAACTTGGAGGCAACTTGAGCATTACCTCCTCTTTTGTTATTCCAAGTAAAAAGACCGTTATGCATTTTAGAGTCAATCATCTTCATGTCTTTTGTGAAAGAATGGAATCCTACTGAATCTCTACTGAGGATTCTGGTGCCTCCTTTTTTTCCAAAAGAGATTTAATCATGTTAAAGTCTCCTCCAATGACCAAAGGGATTTCTTTATGTCTACTTTTGAGATCTACCACAGAGTTCAGAAATCTAAGCTTGTCATCTATTCTCTGAGGACCATAGGAATTCATAACGAGGAAGGTCTCAGACATCCCCATTGGCTTAAATTCTCTAGATTACTTGCGCAAGGCATAAATTATAATTAATGTTGTCGCAGGAAAAGGATTGATGATCCATGTAGATAAATACGAGTTGCGGGATTGTACATTGCTAGAACAATCATGCCACAAGGATGTTGCATGCGGTGATATGTAGGTAAAGGGTTTCATGGAAAATGTATTAGCTTTTAGCTAGCTAAGTGACAAATTAATAATAATTCATTGTAATATTTTATAACAATGGTTAAGGGATGGAATCCCTTATAAGCCATTGAGTGAGTGGTGAAAACCCTCATGAGTGTTTAATAATAAGATTAAACCTTTGTTGGTTTTCACACTACGGTGTTTCTAGGGTATATCGGTGTTCAATGATGTGGTTGCTTATTGTATGAGTTTCACGATGTTGATCCTTGATGATGATGATTCTTGATTTGATGTGATAATCATAATGACCAAGTGTGTGATTAAGTAATATGGTTAAGGAAATCCTGAAATGGATGCAAGGTTCATGAGACAGTTTATATTATTACATTACAACAATGGTTGTTAATGGCTATGTAACTTACTGTCCTCTATTGCAATTTACTTTATGTAATAATGAACATTATATCTAATCGTTAACAAGGAATGTGGAGTTGTGATTTGGATAATTACTTGTGGGTAATTTGTATAAAAATTCTAACTCCCTACTTTTACCTGTGAGGTTACCGAGGTACGTTATAGTTACACTCTTTTATTCCTAGTTTCCTCTTAATGCAACTCACTTTCACTTGTATGATGTTATTTTTGGTTTGCTTATTTCCTAGAGATGTTTCCCATTTGTAAGTGAGGGTATAACCAATACTGAGGTTTCACTTTTTATTCTTAGTTTCCTCTTAATGTAACTGACTTCTACTTGTATGACGTTATTTTTGGTTTGCATATTTCTTATTTCGAGTGTATTTTGGAACATGATTCCAAAACTTTATTGGTTTATAGGTTGGAAAGATTTAAGATATTTTATTGCATTTCTTCACTATTTTATCACTAAAATTAGTATTGACCTAATGACGATTATAAAACTGATATTCTTGTCCATTGTTCACCAATTAAAAATGATTGTGAATCACCTTTCTAATTTGACATATATCCCACACTATAGAAATGGATGAGAAAATGCAATAGGAAAAAGAATTTTGCTTATTCTTAAAATCCCCCTTCAATAGTTTATGGCATTTGGGCTCACGTTTTCAAATAATATTTAAATTCTACTTTTATTTATGATATTTAATTTTATTATACCTCTTTACAAACGTCTCTCATTCCTTTTGATAATTTTAAAATATGTAATATAAACATGTTTCACTTTTCATGTTATAAAAATTTCATGTATTTTACTTTGTTTTACTATTTCTACACCAACCCTAACTTATGTAAATAATGCGTTGATTATAATATTTACTTTTAGGTTGTTTGGTATTTACTTTTTTGTTTCCTTTATTTTTTTGTCACGATTGTTTCAACCTTGTTTAATTTTGTACATAATTTGTGTTGTTATAAGTTTAAACAATGTTTATTATTTATAAACGCGTCTCATTCCTTTTGATAGTTTTAAAATAGGGAATATAAACATGTTTCACTTTCCAGATCGTAAAGATTTCATATATTTTACTTTCTTTTACTATTTCACCAACCCTAACTTCTGTAAATAATGCGTTGATTATAATATTTACTTTTAGGTGGTTTGGTATTTGCTTTTTTGTTTCCTTTCTTTTTTAGCCACACTTGTTCCTTGTTTAATTTTGTACATAATTTGTGTTAGTTATAAGTTTAAGTTTAACAAATGTTTGTTGGCCCAAAGAGGGTTAATATTTTAATGGTTATGGCAAGAAATATATTTAATTACATATTTAAATATAATTAGTTAAGATTCTTGATAAATCTATATAAAATTATTAAACTATATAATAAAGGTTAATTATAGAAATTGTACATGTGATTTAATGGTAAGGTTGTTTCTGAAGAAATTTGGAAGTCATGAATTTAAAAATTGTTAAGGTTTAATAATGTATTTTCACAGTGTTTGATTATTGTTAATGAAATCTTATTCAATAAAGTTTTAATAAAGATTTATATTCTATAATATAAATATTCAGTGAAACTATCAAATTGTACAAGAACAACTAATATTTGAAGGTTTGTTTACTCATTTAAATAATCATTTTTGTATTAAAATATTAGATTCATCAACGGGAAGGATATAATATACTTAGTCATTCCTATATAAAGGTTATCATAGTTAATTTATTTTATTTTTAATTCATAAGCTAAATGAAGTTAAGGCTCTACAGTACTCTAAGGCCAAAACCTTACAAAATTCATTAATTTGTTGATTTTGTCTACAATTTGGTGTCTAGGGTTAAGGTATCTAGGTTTTAATTTTCTTTTCTTTTGACCACCATGGTTGTTAGTTGTAGGACTCTTCCTCGCCGGCTACACCTCCTTGGCAATCTAGAGGGTTAAGCTGTGTGACTATTGGCATGTACTCAACTCCAAGTTGTGGGGCTATAAACTATGCGAGAGTGCTCTCGTTAATTGTCATCATCCAGCTATAAGTCTAAGATGTTTACATGGATGTGGTTCCAAAGCAACATTTTCATTCCAAAACATCAGCAGATTTTATAATGAATGTGTAGTGCCCTGAAATGAACATCCATTATATTCCACCCCAATGTTTTAGAATTATACCCCTCACCATTAAGTTGTCGATAATATATTATTCCATATTAGTTTGACATCGATCCAAATGGTTGATTGAAGGAATATACATAACATCAATGATATGTATAGATGAATTAGATCAACCCCCACAGATGAATTGAATGGACATGCATGAAAATGTTATATTTTCTATATAATTTTTAAAATTTTCATGGAGGAATAATGCTCAAATTAGGGTTTCAATCAGATTTTAGTAAATGGAATCCATGAAATTTCTTATAAGATGAAAATTTTCTCCCAATCACAAATCTTCACCATGTGCACAATAGAAAATTAAAATTCCATTAGGCTAATTCCATTATAGACCACACATATCGGTTTAATAAAAAATGCAATGAAAACTTCTTGTCCTATTTTTAAATTTCACAAAGGAAATATAATATAGATATTAATTATGAAAATAAAAAAATAATAGTGATCGAAATCCTAAGGATTACAACTTCCATCTAATCTTTGGGGAATTTTGAATTTCAATATTATTCCCTTCAATCGAAGCTCCCTAATGGATGTGTGATCATTGTATATCTATTAAAGCGTGGGAAATTTATTTTCCAACAATACTCTTCCCTCCTCTAAGTTGATGACATCTCTTTATACACTGAAGCTTTTCAGCCCTAGTGAGGTCAATCTCAGGGGTTACCATCTCTATTTCTATGTTAAATTCATTAGCATTTTCTCTATAGTCATAGCCAAAATTCAAGGTCGAAAAATAATTCCCTTTATCTCAATTTCACTCCTACATGGTGATAGGATAATTTAGTATGCAGATTTTCTCAATGATTATTGTTAACCTACGATATTCTAAAGTGACTTGCATTGTAGAAATATTCAATTCTGTATGATTAAAGTAAACCATATTAAAATGTGAAACCAATCAATTCCTGTCAAACATAAAGGAATTAAAGGAGATGAAACTTAAAAATGAAATATAGAATATCAAAACGAGAATAAAATAGGAACAAAATGAATTGATAATGATGTTTTTCCAGTGTGGACTACATTTCCATGTCTTGCCTCCTATTGATGGTGCTACATCCACCAACATTAAGCGGAACTCGTCGATTAGAAGTCCAAACTAGACCTTAAATCATTTGGAGTAGGCATCCGAGCAGTGGGTGGTGATGGAATGCCTTGACTGCGGTAGTGCACAAAGATAGATATGATAACTTTGGGTGAGAGAAATTGTGTGACCTTGTGGAGAGTTAAGTGTGATGCATGGGGTTCATAACACATAGAAGGGAAAAGGAAGTGTTCCCCTTAGAAGCATGCAGGCGCACATAGATTGAAAGGAACACATGAGCGAAATGACATCAGAAGAGAAAATGTAGAATAGTCTAAAAATTAAAGTGGTGGGTTAATCCAACAACATGCATCCAATAATATTCGTACAATTGCAGACAAAGTAGTTCATAAGAAAATGTGTAAGCTAAACAACATACATTTCTAAAGAAATCATAATAGTCCAACTACAATAACAACATATAAATGAAATTGTTTTGGCTTTGATATTATTATTATAAGTTAAGGTTCCATCCATACATACACCATTAATGACCACTAGCCCCAATAGTGGAACATTACAATGAAAACACTTGCTCCTCCAAAGAAGTATACTCACTCTATGCTTTGGAGAAGCCAAGATTCATCACAATACTGCCAAGCCATTTCTAAGCCTAAGCCTAGCCAAACGCTTGGCTCCAAAAATCCTTTTCTATGAGTTATGAGGTTCTATTTATAAGAAAGTGTGGAGTGACCCTTGACATTCCCCTTTGTGGCTCTTTGCCTACCCTCGTGACTCTTCAACTTATTTATCAATAACTTACTACATAACATGATGGAAATTTCACATTCCACTAATGACACTTGGAATTTCACTTACAACATATTTACAAATAATATTACATTTTCCACATGTACCACTGTAAGACAAAATAGGCTAGAGACAGCCTACCAAGACAAAACAATATGACTTCGAAGTTTGGGGAAAGACCAACTTGGAAACCTCCACTTGGTGCTTCTCAGCCACATATTGATGCCAAGATTGGTACTTTGTGATGATGTCCCCAAACTAATTGATGGTGGCTTTCTGATAGTGGAATCTTTCCTCGATAGCATCTGGGTATATGGTCTTGGAACATGTATCCTACTCGCCTTGAAGCATGTGAAACCTCGTATTAACCATGAAAGGGCCTCCAATGTACATATATATGTTATATGCGCTCACCTCCAATTCATCCCATGCGTCTCTTGCCTTAGCTGCTCCATGTATCCATTGATCAATAGGCAGACTTGATTCTTGGGCCTAGGCTTGCTGAGGGAACCGATGAATGGGATCCTGCATGTTCTCACCATGAAATCAAAACTCTTTTATAATTGTGCATATGAGGCATGCATGTTGCCGATGAATGGGGCAAGTTTCTCATAATTTTGGATCAACATTCAAACCTCTTCTTTCTCCAGCTCTTCTTGTGTCTTGATCTTCATTAGCAAGTGAAGTGGGACACCTTTTTACCACATTATCGACTCTTGCACATGGGTGATGGCAGCATGTATGTTCCTGAGAGTTTGAGCAAACCCTTTTCTCTGCTGCTATAATCCATGCACATAGAAAATTGGTTTATGCATAGTGACAAATCCATTATAGATCTTTTTCATGGTAGTTAGAATGGTTGACACATTAGAGAGTACCACTTTCCTCATATCTCCCATTGTGGAAAATGCACTCTGCACTTGAAGTTTTTCTTCTCTTGCTTGCCAGCCTATATGTTGTTTACCATTTGTTCATTCTTGGCCAACAATAACTTAATATTTGAGCTCGTTTCTCCTCCATAGGCCAAAGTGGCATCAACAAGGGAAACTAGATACTTTTTTATATTTGTTACTATCACCCCTTCCTTCATGAATGTAAGTGATGCGTGATCATCCAGAAAGTGTTTCCTTTGTACTTGTATAATATTCTTTTGCAAATCATTAAATGGTATATTGTACACTTCCATGATGAGATCGTCATCAAGGAGAACATCTTCGTGCTCACTCGGGACTGCTTCTAACACTAGAGGTTATGGAGACTGAGATGTGACATTTGGTTCTTGTGGCATAAGGTTAGTGTCTTGATTTTATAGCCCCTCATCCAACTCCATGTATGTCAATTTAATCAATTGCTCAATATGTTGAGCAAGCTCCTCATCCTGCATATGTTTAGCCTTTTCTTTCGTTGCCACTATTATAACTCATCAACTTGTATGGGTGCTATTTGATCTGTCATTACACCATGCCTTTGTTATTCCTCCTATTTCTTCCTCTCTTCTCTTTCTCTCCTCCTCAACTCGTGTTCTTAATTAAACTTCTTCTTTGTCTCCTGCAACTTCAATTCTACTTCCTACAACCTTTGCTTCTCTCTCTTCTTTCTCACTTCTCTCTTTATTTTTTTCCCTCTTTTCCTCTACTCCCAAAGTTTCTTTCTTCGTCATAGGATATGCACTCATCTTACAGCTTTGTTGTGGCTGCAGGTTCTCATCAACCTTCCTCTTTCCCTTGTCCTTCATTGAATTTCTTCCTATTGTTGTTGTTGTTGTTTCTTCCTATCTTCTTGCTATCTATAGAGTAGATTTCCAATTTGTTGCTATATGTACTAGCTCATGGAGTTTGGATACATTGTAATTGTACCTACAAGGCTCCTCCTCATACTAGTGTAATTTCCCATGGATTCATGGAAATTACAATCACATAAAGGTCCTTTCAAATACCATGAGGATCATAAAGATTGAGGTCTTTGTTTCTGAAATCGAATCCTACTATCTCCTTAGCTTTAGAATCTCCATCCTTCAAGCTCTTAATCTCATACAATGTGATCCACAAAGGAAGAGAGGGCCATGGTGCCTTCTTCTTCCTATCTAATGCTGTTGACAACCCTGTGGATAGGTGATATGACACCTCTTGCATGATCAACTTGTCTATGCAATACCTTGATAGAACATGTAGAAGCTTCTCTCTACAATTCACTCTGATGAAAGTGCCACCTGGTGAGGCATACCAATTTGCGATGTTCATTATTGCCTGCATTTTTTCTTGGGACATGTAAGGTGGATCCTGCTCAAAGATTAGTTTGTACAGTGGGATGAGGAAATGGCCAATTCGATTTTCCATCAATCCTTAGGTGTCCATGTCCATCTCATTCCAGGACACTATTGTTGGCCACAAATTGTATCAGGTAAGTATGCAGCCATGCAGAATCTCTCTTGTTCATTCTTAGGAAGATTTTGGGCGTTATTCACATGGATCTTCAACAAATGAGACAATAAGTCCAACCCGTTTAATGGCTTCACATCATTCATCAACTAGTCCAGCATGACTACCCAACATTTAGGAAATGTTTTTGTGTTCTCTTGACTGTATATTTTTTATTGAAAATATGATCAAGAATTAATAATCCTTCCTAAGAGGATTTGTCTTTTAAACATGATTAGGTGTCTGTCTGAACTTTGATGGATCTTTCACACAGCACTTGAGGATATCTCTAGTATTTACAAAGCTATGGGTGGCATAGAAAGTGTGTCCATGCAATTCACTGGGTGAGGTAAATGATACATCTACTAGAAGTTATCCACCATGAATGTTGAAAGCTATATCATGTTGGCACTGTTGAATGTCATGGTCTCTGGATCTAGGTGTGTGACAATCCAGCTGATAATATCTTCACATGGGAAGGTGGGGCATGTACATGCAACCTTGTATAATCATGACCAGTGGATGTTAAGATAAACTTGTTGATCCTCTAAGTCTTCCTTTAAGTCCTCTGCAAAAGTATCCTTGATTTGCTACCATGTAATTGTTGTACCCTTCTTAATGAACAATTGAGTTTCTGCATAAATTGGTGGATTAACTAACATATACTCAACTACTTCCACAATAATGCTCTTAATGGCTTCCTTTAATACAGTTCTCTTGGAGACCATGTTAGTTGTAAATTCCAAAGATATGCTCAAGAGCTACTCTACCTTGAGATAGAGAGGATACTCATGGTAGAAAAATTTTAGCTTAAAACCCAAAGAAACTTCAAGACAAGACCAAGCAACAAATGAGCTAATGTTGGGACAGACTGTGGAATTTTGGTTCACAGAGGTCAGTGGATGCCTTCCAGCATTTCACATTACATAGTCTAAATAGTCAGTGTGGACACTTGCTAACTCGAACCTTGCAATTAGTAGTTCAGTCTTCGGCTATGACCACGAGAGACTCTACATTACACAATCACAATGGCCAAGGGAGGACATTATCTTCTGGAACTGTGCAGTTCATAGTTGGAACTAGTCTATGGCATCCACTGCGCAATTCTATTAGCCAAGGAAGAGGCTTTCAGCTTCTAGAGTGCACAATGCATGCAAGGAAATACAAGATCTGAGCAAGGGTAGCCCAGTTCTATCTGAGGGGAGTGTGAGATTGATAAGGTCTAAACGATGGTGGGATTTTGAGTGTAGATATGACTAAGTGATGATGCATGCAAGTGAAACAAGGGTAGGAATTCATCAAATTGAAGGATAATGAAGCATGTGGAGGGAGTCACTGCAATGACAATTGTTAGTTAAAAAACAACGTAATGCATGTGACACTTGGGAAATGAAATATAAACTTGAAACAACACTTCAAGTTAAAATGCCAACATTCATTCAAAAAAAACGTGAAACAACACTCTCACAAGATAAACAAGAAAAAGTGATGAGCCTCATCATTGGGTAATTATATGGGCCTTAATTCATCTCCTAGCTTAGTCAAACTAACTATTCTCACAACTTATTGCATACTTTTGATTATATTTTTCTCATGAGATGAGTTAGAGTTGGATATTTTGATTTGTGGTCTAATGTTCATGTAACACAAGATTAGAGGATAAAATCAAGTAATTTTAGCAAATACCTTCTTCAAAACTCAAATGGGACAAGGAAAAGGAATTATAGGAGGTAAATCCTCATCATTTGCTACCCCTCAATTTGAATATTCCTCCAACAGCTCGAAGTGCATGATTTGGAATTTACCCAAGACAAAGAATTAAAGGTATTATAGACACGTGCATGGATGTGCCTATGTTACTTTATGAAATGGACCGATAAGATTGCTAGAATACATAAACACTAAGGTAGTTAGAGAAAACATAATAGTCAAACATGTAAACACAACAAGTTTAATAAGGAGTTCACCCAATGCTCCTGGGCTACGTCTCCTGGTCTAGCCTTCAGTGGTGGCCTCTCTATTATGTTTTCAAAGTAGAGTTTCACAATAGTGAGCTCAATTTGAGTCTCACTTAATAGATATAAGTCAGTAGCACTAGAGTACACAGACTCTCTTTACTGAAATTCGACCTCTTAGGGTCACAGTAGAATGACAGGCCTATGTTGAGTAGTTTTCTTGAACCTCTCAAACCTTCTTTGGAGAACACAAACTCTCTGACTCTCTTTGGTTCTATCTAGCTCAATGTTGTCTTCAGGTCAGCTTGGCTTCTACTCTCTGTTCTCTTCTCTAACTTTCTACGTCTAACTAACTCTCTCTTTCTCACTACATACTCTATCTCTGTGAGTTCATGGCTTTAAAGCCAATCTGTTCTTTGACTATTCGTTTCTGCTTCCTGACCTTCTGGTTTCCCTGCCTCTGTCCATTCGATTTCCTCTACTCTACATCATCATCACTGGGTAATGCCTCGAAGGGAGGTGGCCACCTATTTCCTAACGAACTGAGTGTTAGATTACCTTAATCATATTTGAATGGCCATTAATTCCATTTGCTTTAATATTTCCCACAAATAATGAGACTTTTGCCAACTCATCATCCACATCGGACTTCAAATCCCCTGTAATATTGTTGTATCACCTGTCAAATCTGGTCATTTATTGGGATGTGCCTCTGTCGTTGATTAGTGCCCCATAGATCCTATGGTCGTCACTCATATCGGTCAGGTAAGTTACATGACATTTACCCGTCCAATGCAGGTTGTTTTCTCTCTCATCTACCGGATGCATGTCGCTTGGTGTGTGGCATTGGGTGGGACTCAGTCAAAACTACTTACCACCTTGAATCCTTCCGATATCCTACCAGTTTGAGGAATCCTACACTACGGAACTGAATGCATTACTTTTCCACATTTCATAGGGATTTTGAGTCTAAGCGCTTCGAGGCTTTCCTTCACTGAGGGGGACACCCTACGGTAGCACTAATCGCATATCAAAATCTTCCCCCGTTGTTACCAGGAATAGTGTCCACTCGGAAGCTGTTATTCCCACTAAGACTAGTAGCTATCTTAGAAACAAACAAGTAAAGTCTATTTTCGCTTTCCTTTATGAAAATAGATAGGAGTGGAACAAAGGAGACCAACCTTAGTCTTGCATTTGATTTCCTCTCCTTCCTGATAGAGCTTTGCCGCTTCTTCTTCGTCTGCCCAGCTTCAAAGAGCACCTGCGGAATCAGAGCAACATACTACTTTCGAAGAACAAAGATCTATATTCATAAATAACATAGGGCCAGATGTGCGTTAACCATACAAATGCATATATAAACAAGTACACAAGAATATGAAGGAAAACTTGAATAGCTTTATTAAGATGAAAAGTAGCAAGATGATCCAAGTGGATATTGGTGGCCACCCGCTAATTCGACTTGGATCCCCTCTAAGTGCTTCGTGCAGTTTTTTTTCAGTTTCCTTAATTATAGCACAATTTACTATTTTTAGCA
>APFE030464246.1:75101-103987 GCA_000404065.3 Pinus taeda | reverse complement strand
GGAAAACACACCAAGTTTCAGAAGATGTGGCTTGGACCATTTCAGATCTGAGAAAAGATAGGCCATTCGACCTTCATATTACAAGATTTATCAGGGTTGAGAGATTCTCTCCCTGTTAATGGCCTTATCTTAAAAAAATTCTTCAATTGAGGAGGTAACCCCTTCTCCTTTTAATAGCATTTTTGTAGTTTGTAGGAGCATTAGAAGATAAAGTTGTGAGGTATCTTCCATTGACCTTTGTTGTACTTAAAGAGTTGTTCAAAACAAGTAGTGTGATATTTACTTTTAAAATAATAGAAGTCTTAAACAAAAGGAATGATTTCTAGGAAATTAGATATAATTGCATTCTGAAACTACATTATAATCTTAGTGAACCTCTCTCAAAGTTTATAAATATTGTAAATCTTTTTAGATTTTCAAATTGGTCACAAGAAGGTTATCGATATCAAAATAGAAACCAATCCAATATCAGCATCTCCAACTCTTACCTTGTCATCCATTTACTCCTAAGGAGGAAATTGCCTATCCCACTCACCAAAGCTTGTGATTACTCAGAATGTAATTCCAAGAATACTGGATATAAAAGATAAGAGGTCTTATTACAAGCCTGCTTACCATGTTCATAGGGAAATAGTTTAGCTGACATTACCAATACTGCATACCAAAACAGGGTAATGGCTTCAATTGTAAGACAAGGGGTCTCATCACGAGCCAGCTTGCTCGGTTAGATTACTACCAGTGAATCGCATTGTCACTTAGCTGGCCACCAAACTAGGGCAATGGCGTTTTATCTTACAAAAATAACAGAAAATAGAAAAGAAATGCAAAATGTGAAAACATGTTTTGAATTCATTCTGTTAATCATACTCTAAAGGTGAAAGGGACAATAGACAATGACATGGTTAAAAGGTATCCCTGTCGAAACTATGAACGTTTGCTGGCAGCAGAGGCTCTACCTATGACAAAGGAGTTAATTTTAAAAGCTAATTTGGAAAGGTTTTCTGTTTTATCATTATCAACCAAAAGAGGCCAATTTAAAATCTAGAATGTATCTAATTTTAAACAAGAGAGGGAATTAGCAAAGAAAGTTTTATTTTGTTTAGAATGCAACTATACCTAGTTATATTAGAATTTTCCCCTTTGATAAAATTTCTATTTTGAAAAAGTTTAAGTATTTCCATACTTTTCAGAGATAACTGTTTCTTCCAGTGAATCGCCAATTGTTGTGCCCTACAACAACCCCCCATTTCATATCACTATTATCCCAAAACTATAATATGAAATGGGTCCCTTTTTAATTTTGATTTTAATTGGTATCAACTTAGTTTTATTCAAAAAGATCCGAAAAAATAAAATAAAGCATTACCAAACAACATTTTCGAATAAACCGCTCAAAATCCTTACACATAAAAGATTAATCTTTTGTCATTGCGATAAAGCGATCGCAAGATCGCATATCGCAATGACAAAGGAAACACAACTTAAGGACCCATTGGTTTTCTCCGATGCGAAATCGCTATCGGGTATCGGCGATAATGAATTGGCGCAATTAAAAACTCCCCTTGTGCTCCGATGCGATGCGATATCGCTATCGGCGATCGGCAATCGACTATGCATGCTTTTAAACTGCCCCACTCGCTACTCCTGACGTGATGCGATATCGCTATCAGCGATCGGGGATTCCAAATGGAACCAATATAACGATTTATGATTTCCCCCGACGCCCGATTACGATAAAGCCAAAAAGCGCAGATTTCAAAGAAAATCTTAAAGCGGGTTTAATACGATTTATTTGTATTTAAGGCCTTATCTTCCGAAGAGCCATTCATCTGCGCTTAACCGCCAAAACACCCAAGGCACGCTTCAAATAAATCATTCGGCCATTAATCGAATTGACGGGCATTGATAGGATTGACAGGTCTTAACGGCCATTTAATGAAACAGTAAGCCTGAGATCTTTTTACAGATTTTTTCCGAGGCCACCTTAAGTCAATCATTCACCATGCATTCATCGATATATATCTCAGTCATATTCAATTTACGCTATCATTTTCTGTATTATGTCCATTATCATCTCTGTGCAGAATCCTTCCGAAGTAACAGATTCAAGCAGAATGGGGAAGAAGTCCTAGAAAACCACAATGGCTTCTGCTTCACCGGCCACAGGGAAACCTGTCGTTGATCCAAGCACTAAAAATAAAGGGCTAATATCGGACACTACATTCCTAGGACTTGTCATAACTACTTTGCAAGGCACCTATAATCTGATCGAAGCTGAAGAGCCAAGGGTGACAGCAATACAAGTCTCAGCTGACAGCACTAGTAAATCCGAGGCTAATCTAAGCGATTTAGCCAACTCTTTTCTTCATCGAATAGCGGCTCGGGAGCAAATCCTCCCATATATAGGTGTGGTTAGATGGGCGATTCAGGAAATCCCAATTACCAACAGAACTTTCAGCACCACAGATGGGAGAATTTTCGGTTCCTTTCGAGCCAAGGATTTAAGGCAAATGTATCATTTGCTGGTGGCAGAGAAGAAATATAACACGGAATTCCTGGAGAAATTCTGAGCTGAGAATGAGACTGAATCTGAACCCATTCGAGGTTGGAGACAAAATCCAGCAAAGCACAAGCACGAATCTTCGGGTAAGTACTCGGTCGATTCTCTATGCTCTCCTTATTGCTATGCTGGAATAATGATGTGCAGGTTGTGGGGATTACATGATTCCACCAATTTTACCATAGAAATGGTCCCCTTAATGGAGGTGGCATGTAGTGGTGAAATAATGGATTGGGCAGATATACTATCCGATAAGTTAGCATCTGCAATTCTTGAGTTTAGATTCAACTCCCACGTCACTGAAAGGTTCATTCCCCCATTTTACTATAGTTCCTATGTATTAGATGTCTTGTGTTTTAATTCTGAATTTCCTGTGCTCGGATGGAGGTGGACGTCGCAAGACCCCACACCCGTTCACATATACCATCAAAAGTTGTGGAAGACCAACTACAAATACCATTTGTATCAAATCTGCAACGGCTTCATGTTGCCCATTCATTATTCTATTTTCAACAAGCCTGCCCCCAAGATTTCCTACCAAGCAGGGATTGATTTAACATCCATAGGAAGTTGGTTCGGGGAGGAAAAGTTCACTTATATTAGAGTTTTTGGCAGTCAAGCTAAACCCCACGTTCTTCCTCTATACATCCCTGATAAACTACTGACCAGGGAAATAGCCTATCAGATCATCGCCGATGGGGTTACGCAAACTCTGAAGAAAGCTAAGAAGCACGTCTGGCCCTCTTTTCCTTTGAGAATTGGTATCTACACTCTGCGTGATTTCAAACATGCAGAGAAAGAAGATGAGAAAATAAATTCATTAACCCTAGCAACTCTACCAAGCAGGTGATTTGATCCAAACAAAGTCGCCTATAATGCACTCGAACAGGCCAAATTGACCAAGTTCGAGCATAAAGAAGACAGAGTTGAGGACTTGTTCGCATTGGCCGAGTCAATGTATCAAGTTAAATCGCTCACCATAATTGAATACAAAGATGAAGGGCTAGTCGAATTCAACAGACTTAGAGAGCAGAGGTTGCAAACTCTGCCTCTAGACCTGTTAGCAACGACTCCAACAACAGAATCAAGCGAGCCTGAGTAGTGACTTAATAAAGAACCTCCTATTGCATCAAAGCAATAGGAGGAAGTGCATGAGAAAAGACAAGAAGAGACCCAGGCGAAAGAGCAAGAACAGAGCAGATTAAATGTAAATGAAGATACACAGATTGATCCGAAAGTGCTCCAGGAATGGCAGCAATTTAATTCGATTATCGGCAATCTGGAATGCTCTAAAGATGAAGAGAACTTCAAAACAAGTCAATACACAAGAGGCGACGTCAAAGCAGGTTTCAGGTGAAACCAACGACCCACCCAAATTAAAAGAAGTGGAAATAATACCAAAGGATCCTTCCGGCGAAGTCATTTCGCAGATTGAAGAGATTCCTCCCTTGGATGTCTTCTATAGCCCAAGGCATAAAGCTGTAGTGAAACGATAGAGGAAGAGGATAAGGACTGATCAACCTTCTTTATTCCCAGAACAAACAATAACGGGCAATGTGCTATGGAAAGAGGAATTTGACCCCTCTGATGATTTGACAAAGCTATCGCAATATGCTGGAGCTTATTTGGCAGCGACAATAGACAAAGCATCGGAGGTGAGCAGTTTATTGAAGACAAAAGATCAGGATATCTTTTCGCTATAGGCACAATTATCGAAAGCGCAGCAAGAGACAGAGCAGGAAAAACAGCAATTGCTAGTACAACAACAAATAAACAATCAGCTGACTAAACAATTACAGGAAGAAAAACAAAGGATTGACAACAGCACAGTCCAAAAGCAAAAGGAGCTATCGGAGGCATTGGCGCAACTAAGAGCATCAAATGAACAAATGCTAAAATCCAAATATGAGCAGATCGCTCAATTATCAGCTCAACTTGAGAAAACAAAAAAGCTCCCACAGATAGATGAGTTTAAAGCAGAGGCATTTCAATTAAACAAAGGATTGATAAATCAGATAAAGATTTTGTGCCAGCAAATCACCCAGGCAGAACCATTATGCAACTTAGCGGCATCCCTAAGTGAAAAAGTAGAAAAGGCAAGGATAGATTTGGATCAAGCCGAAGAAACATTGACAAATTTTCTAGAATGGCAAGATTCCGATCAAGGACAGGCAGCTAACCTAACAAGGATTCTAGAATCGCACAAGGAAATATTATTTACAGAATGGCAATCTCAGTTAATGAAGGCAGAAAGAGAGATTTTAAGATGCAAGACAACCACTAGTAATTTGGTTGAATTGGTTAATAATACTATTTACTTGTCTAACATGATTTCTCAATGTACTCCAGGCCAATTAACCACGACGAAGATATTGGAGCAGTCATGTTACCCAGAGCTGGAGAAAAATGGAAGGTTAATTGTGGGAATTAACTG
The DNA here is from genome assembly GCA_000404065.3 of Pinus taeda. Taxonomy (NCBI): domain Eukaryota; kingdom Viridiplantae; phylum Streptophyta; class Pinopsida; order Pinales; family Pinaceae; genus Pinus; species Pinus taeda. Next base: position 98,993 of record APFE030464246.1, on the reverse strand, counting down.
CTTGACATGGGATGCATATTGGTTCTTTTTAGTGAAGCCGCACAGCCAGAGAGCCGCCCTCAAATGCCTCACAGATGCAATCGGGTATATTATCCCCGATATTCAGGATGCCACCTTTGCTGCCCAACTCAGTTCGCGCTTCAACAGACCACCCGAAGTGGAGCCAATGCTTGCGGTAAGCCAGCTCAGGTTTAAAGGCAAACAACCTGAGTGATGATTCACATCGCCGACTTCCAGATCGCTGCCAAGAAGATAGTTATTATTAATTGATACCAATTAAGTAGGATTTTGTTTTCATAGATTTTTTTAGTTTAGTAGTATTTATAGACCCTTTCATGCATTTAGAAAGGGTCGTAAAGTTTTGTATATGACTTAAACCCTAAAGTTGCACTATTGTACTTCAGGGATATTCTTTTATGAAACTGGACCAATCATTTTGATTTTGATAAGGAATCTTTTATACAAATGTGCACTATTGTCTTTGTTTGAAAGCATTTCTGCGTTGAAGGAAGAATTTCAAATAGCAATTGATATTGGGATTGATTAGTAGCTCATATGGTACTATTATCTATGTCTGGATGCATTCTTGTTATATGAATTGTCATTTGATCGCTCTTGCTATTATCGCATATATATATGTGTTTTAACAACATCCTTTATGCATTCCACTATTGCCTGTTTATAGTATGCTTTTCTTCCAATCATGTATGTATTGATGATATAAATGATAAATGCAGTAATCTGGTGTTAATCACTTTGTTTAACTATTTAGATGAAGTAATCCTTGAATGAATGAATATCTATGTTTATTTTACAGAGTCATCTACATGCCTGTCAATAGACAAAGATCATTAAACGCTGCATTTACAAAGAATAATTGTTCCCGGGATTAGTATTAGTTCTCTTATTTTGTTGATAGATTAAGTTATTTGCCTATCATTAGAACAGACAACCCATCACTGATCCACCCCTTTTATTCATTATCGGGAAACTGGTCCCTTTATATCCAGTCGGAGCCACCATCCCAAACGGAAAAGGAGCTGTATTAAGGTCCGGACCGGGTGGTTATCGCCCAATGTTGTTGCAGCGATTTTCGAGGCATCAACAAGTCCTTACACCATGTTGTGGGAGACAATACATTTGAGGTCAACATTCCCCCATTCCTTGTTCTACACCTAGTGTTCAATGTGGATCGCCTTCGGCCATACTTTCCACCATTACTAGACACATCCGAAATTGCAGAACATCTCACACCCATAGAGTTAAATCCAGATTGCTTGGAACAAGCTGCAACTAATCAGATCATGGACACATAGATCAAGCACACTCACCAGCAGAATATCCAACTATCTTGAGTTGTCAAAGCAGGCCAACTCCTTCATTAGGGCAAGCGGCTCACCAGGGACCAAGTTCAGCAGAAGTTTCCTCATCTCATGGAGGAACTCAATGCAATGGGGACAATTACTTCCTAAGGGGGGAGGAATGATCCAGGTGGATATTGGTGGCCACTTGCCAAGTCCACTTGGACCCCCACCATTGTTTCTTTCATCTTTTTCAGTTTCCTTAATTGTAGCACAATTTACTATTTTTAGTAGTTTTTCGGGTCGTGAATTTCCAAAGCCGTTTTGAGGTCCTAAATGACGTTTTTTTGGGAAAATTGGGACCAACATGGGTTGATGGACCAATTTTTCTCTTCCCAAAGTTGTAGTTCTTGGATAGATCTTTCTAATGATATATTGTGCGCGTCAAACGAAGATCGTATGCCAAAGTTATGACCATGGGAAGTTGATGTACCAATTTACCCAAACAGGGCCCACAGTTTGGCCTTTCATCTTCTAGGGTTAGGTTTCTGGATGTTTATGGTTTTCCATTGTTTCTAAACAATAAATAGGCCTTTGAGCCTCATTGTAACATAGTTCAGAGGCATGTAGCGGCCACATCTCTTCTCAGAGATAAGCTACCATCACCCTCGTTGGTTTATTTCCATTGTTGCTTGTAAGCATATTTCAATATTTTACATTAATGAAATGAAGTATTATTTCCACTGCATCTCTGTGTTATGGTTATCTCTGTAATTTGTTGCATTTCTGTTTAAATCCGGATCACAAACACACTTATTTATCAGTTCTTCTAGCCCTTTCACGGCCTTGCTATCGCGCATCAACTTTATACAAGTCTCCAACAAAGTAGTAAGCTTGGAGGGGTCAACTTCTTAAGATAGCTTGTCCTAACTTCCTAAGGTAGAGGCCTCAGTGAAGCTTTTATTTGCTTCCATGAACGTTTCCTTCGCTCACTCCAAGTCAAACCCAAATTCCTTTCCTAGAGCCTTGTGGACCCATTCACTCTCTTCAAGTTGTTTCCCCATATCATCACCAGTTATCAGTCCACATCGCAGCATAATATTCACATTGGGATCCTCTTCGCGAGGCTCGGCCCTCACCATTTGTAAATTATGGGTAAGTTTTTGAGGCTAGACCTTCTCCTTCATTTTGGCTATTAATATAGGGCATTCTTCTATCGCATGGTCAAACTAAGTACAATACCGACATGATGGGCATGTCTCGCTCGTACACCCACACATAGTCTCCTAACACTCGGCAGTTATAACGAATAACTTGTCCCCGACCTCTACCAGGTCCTCCTCCTCCTCAGCCTCGTCCACGCCCCTAATATCCTCTATGCGCTCCCCTTATGCCTTGATCTAGAGGCCAATTTTATGTTTGCATTCGATACGCATGCATTCTTTCAATCATCAATTCATAGCTACGGCAGTTATGCTCATTGTGTCCCACCAATTTACAGAAATTACAGAATAATTGTTGCGGCGTCTCTACAAACTTATGTAGAAAATGACAATTATTTGTAACATGTTTTCCAGCCACCTAACAAATAGCACACCATAGCACAGGCCCTGTACTTGGTCCTACTGAATTCCTTCCTCAGAGGCATTGGCCCTCCTCCAACAATATAATTTGCGAAGACAGGGGAGTGATCTTTATCGTGCCTCTGGCTTTTACATTTGAGGAACCAAACTTCTTCGCACACCTCCGGCCAAGCCGCTTTTCCCTTTTTCAAGCTCTGTAATTCCAAGCAAAGATTCTATAATTCTGCGTGAATCTGCTGAACTCCTAAAGTAGCGTCTTGAATAGGCGTTTCATGGAATATCATCACAATTTCCAAAGTTTCCACTTGGGTCCCTATCGTTTTCTACAATAAAGTAATCCTTAGGTGGGGAAGGAGTGAGGCTACAAACCATTCGTGGTGCTGACTATCTATGAGATTCATGTTAGCTTCGCGAATCGACACTTCAATCTTTGATATAATTCCTAGGGCATTTCACCAAGCCTCATCATGATTTCCTTGAATCCAATGATTGATTGCGATTTAGACTTGGGCTTACCAAATTATTTATTCATAGCGGTCTGAGTGTCTGCTAATGATGCCAGTGGGTTATCAGTGCAGTACTTAATATGCCATGTTAGTGTGCAATCCTGTAGAGCAGTAACCAACTGCGCCTTCTTTATATGATCATATGTAATATTCTGTGCCGTCCATACAGCCTTCGCAACAAACGAAAATGGATTTGGGTCCTCACTTCCTAAGCCCTTGAAAATAGGCAACTTCATGGTATTCGACATGTTGAACAACAACAAAGGTGGTGGCGATGTGGGCGAAGGTGTATGTTGTGGACGTGAAGGTTGAGGTGGTATGGGTAGATGAGGTATTCACAGAAAACCTTGCCTTCTAAAATATACAACACTTCATGGTGAGGCTTGTACCACTCCCTCATCGTCACTTGAAGGAGGTTCTATCAATGGGCTATATTTAGGACCTGTTCTTCCTTGATTTCTAAAAATTTGTCCACTTTGCGTAGACCCAAACATCAAGGTAATGGCATAACCTACTTTTCACACAAGAGAATCTTAATCTAAGTATTCAAAGATCTTAAGTACTTACCTCGCGGCCCCTTGAATAAGCATCGATTTGCTTCACTGTAACTGACTGAGCTATCAACTACAAATTCTATCACAAATCCTCCTATGACTCGATCAAGCCAATAGTCAACAGCGTGTGCAATCTTATCTTTGGAAGCTTCCAACCTCACACTAGCTCTGGGGTCCACACTATTGGACTGTCAAGCCTCCACCTTCCTTAGTCGTATGCAAATTTAGTGATCCACTATTACAGTTCAATTGGGAAGGCGCAGAAGAAATTTTGCGTATCTCTGTGTACAAGTATCTGTCTAACCACTTTTCTTTTATCAGGTGCAGATTTTTGTTCTCTTGCATTGCGAATTTGTGGACCTTTCTATCCAACCACTTCCCAATTTCTTTCTTTGTTAGATTCCAGTGATGTGACATCTCACATCTCTTTATGCAGATCCTGGTCCCAGTAATGGAACCATTTGTTGGCTTAGTGGGTCCTAACCGAGGTTCAGAGTTAGTTGCGCCAAACAAATCCCTACACTACTGGCCCTTTCAACATCAATCTGTGGAGTGCGGACTGAAGTCTCACCCAAAGTAGTATGGGGGAGGTGTTGGAACCAAGTTTTCACACCTAGATATCAGTGTGTTGTTTGTGCCCTAAATTTGCCTTCGCGGAGATAGATCAGCCTTGATGGCTTATCGATGTAACGTCCTTTAATCAGCCTCTAGATCTTTGCGAAGGTCCATGACTGACTTTCGTGGACCCTGAATAGGTAAATTAACTACTTATGTGCATCAAAGATTATTCCTAACCGAGTATTTACTCAAATATTCTTCAGTGTTTGATAACTTTAACGTACAATGATATAATCTTCATGTAAACCCTTAATGTCAATTGTGTTCACATAACAATATCGATTCAGTGAAGTTGCGCATCAATACAATTTTATTTCATAAACCCATAATTCATCACAGCATAAAGCGCATTCATACATAACATAAATAGGTAAAATAGAGGAATTTTTGTAATAATATTCTTTATTAATATTGAATTCAACTTACAGACTCAAGAATTCCCTGTGCACTTAGCTACAGGGGTCTGCACACTCAGCTGCAGACTCTACTCTAGGCCTCTACGCACACAGCTGCAAAGCCTTCCTTCTTATTCTCTGCGCTAATTCTCCAGACTCTTTCCATAGAACAAACTCCTTACTTTCCATATACATCCCTAAGACACACCTATTTATACAATCCCATAGTCCGCGGACCATGGATAGATCTTAAAAAAGAAGACCTAACTTACATTAATAAGGGTAAAACCCTTTTTTGATTCTTTAACTATCTACATGCTCTGCAACCACAGTTTGTGGAGACTTTACATCTTTTACATAAAACTTGGGTTTTTGCCCCAAAACTTGGGATTTTGCCCCAAAATTGACCCTAGGAGACCCCATCCAAACATGACAGACTTGGGGTATGTTCACTACTATCTTGGTATTGAAGTAACTCAACTTCTGAAGTTTATATTCCTCTCTCAAAATAAGTACGTTGGAGATATGTTGAACAAGTTTGGCATGGATGAATGCAATCCTTTGACTACTCCAATGGAACAAAGGCTCACATCCACTGAAGGAAAATAATTTTAGGATGCAACAAAGTATAGACAGCTTGTAGGAAGTCTCAACTACCTGACTACTACTAGACCAAACATTTCATTTGTTGTTGGAATCCTCTCCAAGTAATCCAGACCTCTTCAGCTACCTGAATTATTCAAGATATTTAACTTTTGTGATGTTAATAGAATTTCATTTAAAAGAAAATAAAAGAACCACATGTGCATGCTTAAACAAGAGGAAACATAATGACGATCAGCAAACCAATAACACAACACATTGACAACGGAGTTCACCTATTGTGGATTATGTCTCTAGGCCTAGTGTCGAGAGAGTGGAGGCTACTTCATTTAATGTTGATGATGTACATGGTATGTTCTTTGTCATTACAAGGACAAATACCCTCAACCTGAGTGGTGTGTCTCTTCACGAGACATTCTACCTATAGGAACTCTCACTTAAATGGGTCCTCCTCCAACATGACAAGCTAATACAATCTCCCATAATGTGGCAAACAAGAAACCCTCAACATGATGGTAATCAGGGATATCAAGAATACAAACATCATCTCAACAAAATAAGAAGAAAAAGATGACATAATTGCATCATATACCTCCACTTTCAAAGATGGCCAAAAAATTCAAAGTTGGGCTGCTGAAAAGGACAAAACCACTGACATCCTGGCGATGAGTGGTGTATAATCAACTGTAAACTTTTCCAATTATGACACCTTCAAATTTTGGAATCTTAAGAATCTTGAAAATTCCCTCAAAGATTCCTCTCCACTAGCTGGCTGGAGATCTGCTACTCAGATGAAAAATCTGATCTCTCCATCACGCTCCTTGCAAAATTTTTAGAAGAATGGGTATCAATTAGGCCACATTTCGACACTAGAAAAGTTCAGCCTCCAAGGGAATTTAAAGATTCCTCAAGATTCTCCAAATATTCTTAGCTACAGGATACCCACATTTATGTTTCTCATATGCAGATTCTAACTATAGGGTTTGACTCCTAGCGAGAAAACATGCAAAAATGACTATCCACAAGTCAAATGTTGTCGATGGCATCTGGCCCTCAAGGGAATATTTTCAGCATGTTAAGGTTCTCAGGTTCATGGTTCCACATCTCTGCCTGGGCAAGGTTCTTCCATCTATCCTCCTAGTCACCCCGTTTGAATGGAATGAATGGTTTATATATATGTTTTGATGTCAAATAATACAAGGAGTTTGTTGGGTGTGTTGGTTAAAATTCTAAGTTTGGTGGGGGAGGTTGGAGGTTCCAACCCCCTGCCGAACCAACTTCGGAGTACTAGTTTTTAACCGTGCATTTTAATATAGTTTTTGGTTAACGATTATAAGTTTTGTAACTTTTTTTTTGGTTGCATATTAATATGGGGTCATCCCACATGGGTCGGGCGGGTTTGACTCCCGCCAGCTCCACAACGCAACATTTTGTATGGTGTATGGTGTTAATAATACATGGTAATGGTTATGTTGGACCATGAGGTTTGGCGAAGGTGATGGCCTGCCACCCCGTTGGATTTTTAATATAACATAACACTTCTCAGTGGGGGTGGTGGGGGTGGTAGCCTACCACCCTTTTAATACACTTTTTTTGGTTTTGTAATACCAAATTGGCCTTTTTCAATTTTGCTAAAAATAAGGGTCATTAGAAAAATTAGGCATTTGACAGTTTCACCTGCTTTTGGGAGCCAAGTTTCATGCCTTGGACTCAGTCAATTTGTAGGACCATTAAACCTAGCCCACATGCCCACTTTGACCAAAACTTTGACCAATTTTATCTCCCTCATAAGAACTCAGATTGGAGTTTAATTTGCATTATTGGAATCAGGACGACGAGCATTTTGATCTGGTCCTAGTGCAAAAGAAATCTTACCACTTTTAATTTTTAGCTATTTATAAGCCCTCTTTGACCTATGAGTGTGTCTGGAGCCACCTAGATCATTCCTCCCCACTAAGGAGCTTTTGGTCCTCCAAAAGAATGAAAATAAACTTCAATTATCATGTACATTGTCTACACCACAAGTGTCCTGACAGGTCACCCTTCCTTCTCCTTCACCTTTGTTCTTTAGAGCCATAACCAATTAGCTGAAACTTGCATCCTCTGCAAACTTGTCGTACAATATTTTGAAAATTACATGCTTAATTACATGATCAATAATAACAAGAATCCCATACGTACCACACGTTTATAACATATACTTTGTGGTCAAGTTTACATCAAAATGGAAACAATACCCCAACTACCAATACAAGGCCAAAACATCATTGTTGCTTCAACAAGTGATGGAAAACACATCATCACTTTTACATTTTAAGTCGTAACACATTATTTACAAAATAAGTCCATGACAATATATCGTGTCTAGTAAAACCATATTTTACTTAATAAAGTATACCACAATGAATGTGGTTGATTCATTTGTTGAAAAAAAATCAACTAGTTCTTGCACGAGTGCTTTTTCTTTAAGACGTTGCTTTGGATGGAGCCTCCAACATGTGGCTCTTTTATGACCACCTTTGTTGCAATGACTGTAAAAATTCCTTCCTCCATACCTACTTAACCTGCCTCCTTCCATGATGTGGAGAAGGAATTTCACACCTCTTCCTCTTTCTTGATACCATTCTCTTATAGCACTTAGAAACCACATGGTTATGTAAACCACAAAAACTACATGTTTTCTATGCCATGATTTTTTCATCATTAACATGTTTGTAATCAAAATTAACTTTAGAATACTGAGACTTGTTATACCTTTCCTGGTTGTCTCTAGTGCAATTATGGTGATGAAATCTTGCCTCATGCTTCCTTTACAATGTACATTGTCATGGGATGATGGTGATGTGTTCCCATCATTCTCTTTCCTTGACGATTTCAAAAATGTCTTGGAAGCTTCTGACACCTTTGAGCTTTCTCCTTCGGTGTACCCCGAACCTGCAAATCGAGGTCCCTGCACAACTTCTAATGGTTGAGTCATGCCTTGGCCATTAACACCAAGTCCTCCTTTATACTCCATCTTTGTAAGCAGTCTCATGCTAGTTCTTGAAATGGGTACCTCCACACTTTTAACAGAAATAACATCATGTGAAGATGAAACTAAAGAACAATCAACATTGTTTACCTCAATTGTTGATTCTGAAATAGCTGATGATGGCTTTGCTAAGCCTTTTTTGTGCTTCAATTCTTCCAATGCCTCTTCTGTGGCTTGTAGTTGAAGTTGTATTCTCTGCTTCTCCTCTTTATCTTCTCATATAAGTCTCCTCAATTCAGCGTTCTCTTCTTGAAGGCTCTGGTTCATCTCCTCATTCAAATGATGAGAAGATGATGAAGGCAATGAATGTTCACTATAAGGGGTAGATGGAGCATCATCCTCTACTCTTTCTTTACTAAGTTCCTCTATTCTCTTCTCATAGGCTTCATACATTATGTCCACCATTTTGGACATCATTAGGAAGGCGTCATACATTTATTTTTCATCCTCCATTTTTTCACATTCAAATGTTCACATTCGCAATTCACATCAGCGAGAAGACCAGTCTAATACCAAACATGATCCGGATCTCTTCAACTACCGGAATTATCCAAGATCTTTTACTTTTATGATGTTAATAGAATTGCATTTAAAAGAGAATAAAAGAACTACTTGTGCATTCTTAAACAAGAGGAAACATAATGATGATCAAAAAACCAATAACACAACACATTGATAATGGAGTTCACCTAGTGTGGGTTACGTCTCTAGGCTTGGTGTTGAGAGAGTGGAGGCCACTTCATTTAATGATGCAAATGATGATGATGTACATGGTATGCTATTTTTCATTACAAGGACAAATACCCTCAACTTGAGTGGTGTGTCTCTCCACGATACGTTCACCCTAAAAGAACTCTCACTCAAATGGGTCCTCCTCCAACATGACAAGCTAATACAATCTCACATAATGTGGCAAATAAGCATCCCTCAATATGATGGTAATCATGGATATCAATAATACAAACATCACCTCAGCAAAATGAGAAGAAAACATGACATAACTGCATCATATACCTCCACTTTCAAAGATGGCCAAAAAATGCAAATCGCGGCTGCTAAAATGGACTGGCGATGAGTGGTGTAAAATCGACTATAAACTTGTCAAATTTTGACACTGTCAAATTTTGGACCCTTGGGAATATTGAAGATTCCTCTCCAGTGGCTAACTAGAGATATTCTACTCAGATGAAAAACGGATCTCGCCATCATGCTCCTTGAAAATTTTTGAGAAGAATGAGTATAAAGTTGGCCACATTTTGACACTGGAAAAGTCCAGCCTCCAAGGGAATCTAAAGATTCCTCAAGATTCTCCAAAGAGTCTTAGTTGCATGACACCTGCATTTATGCTGCTCAGATGGAGATTCTGACTACACAGCTAGACTCTTGGTGATAAAACATGCAAAAATGACTATCCACAAGTCAAATTTTGTCACTGGCATCTCTAGCCCTCAAGGAAATCTTTTTGGCATCTTAAGATTCTCAAGGTCATGGTTCCACATCTTTTCCTGGGAAAGATTTTGTCGCCTGCCCTCCTGGTCGAATGGAATGAATGATTTATATATATGTTTTGAGGGCGTATAATAAAAGGAGTTTGTTGGGCACATTGGTTATAATTATAAGTTTGGGGGAGGTCGGAGGTTCCAACCCCCTGCCCGACCAACTTTGGAGTATTAGTTTTTAATCGCGCATTTTAATATAGTTTTTGGTTAATGGCTATGAGTGTTGTAACCTTTTTTTTGTATATTAATACGGGGTCGGCCCATGTGGGTCGAGTGGGTTCGACACTTGCCAAATCCACACCACAATGTTTTGTATGGTGTATGGTGTTAATAATACATGATGAAGGTTATGTTAGGGAGTGGGGTGTGGCAAGGGTGACAGCACGCCACCCTGTTGGATTTTTAATATAACATAATGGTTCTCGATATTGGTGGCGGGGGTGGCATCCTGCCACCCTTTTAATACATTTTTTTTTTGGTTTTGTAATACCAAATTGGCCTTTTTCAATTTTGCTGAAAATAAGGGTCATTAGACAAATTAGACGTTCAACAATTTTGCCCACTTTTTGGTGCAAAGTTTCATGCCCCGGACTCAGTCAATTTGTAGGATCATTAAACTTGGCCCACCTTGACCAGAACTTTGACTATAACACCGTTGGAATCAAAGAAATGAGCACTTTGATCTAGTCCTAGTTCGAGAGCAATCTGACCACTTATTTTTAGCTATTTATAAGCCCTCTTTGACCTCTGAGTGTGTCTGGGGCCACCTGGATCACCAGGTTTATGCAAAAGCCTTGTTAGGGGCATTAGTCTATTGTGAAAAGAGTTATAACGTACTTGAAGAGAACTCAAGACTTTGGAATTAAGTATACATAGGTGGGCGACTTCAGCTTGATGGGATACTCTAATTCAGACTTTGATAGAGATAAAGAAACTGAGGTATCTACTTCAGGTTATGTTATGAGTCTTGGATCAGGAGTTGTCTCCTCGAGGTGAAGCAAATAATCAGTTCTAGTAGATTCCACAACTGAGGCAGAATATGTGGCAGGAACTAAAGCAACAAAGGAAATTGTGTGGCTTAGGAAAATTCTAGAAGATTTGTAGGAGAAACAAGTGCATTCAACTCCTCTCATGATTGAAAAATACTTCTGCAATAAATTAGGCCAAGAACCCAAAGTTACATGATCGAACAAAGCATATCAATACAAAATACCATCTGATTTGATATCATGTTGAGGCAAATACAATTCGCCTATGCCATTGTTCCACAAATGAGAAGATCGTAGACATCTTCACTAAAGTGTTTGGAAGAGAAAAGTTCAAAAGATTCAGAATGATGCTTGGACTCACCAACATCCCTTCAGATTAAGGGGGGAAATTTTGACACCTAATCTTTGGGATTAGATAATCCATTTAAAATAGTGTAAATAGAAAATAAGGAGAATTGAAATATGAAGAGACACTAGGAGATGAAGCCCAAGAGTCTCTCCCTCCATGTATATATCTATGATCATTCTTAATGAAAAATAACAATTCATTTTGAGGAGTTACCTTCTAGCCTGACACTTTTACTATTTTCATGAAATACTTATAAAATTTAAAAACAAACAAACTTACATTTTCCATAAGTCTTGCAAATACTAAGAATAGCACTAGATCTATTTCTTAATGACATTTTAACAAAGTTCATATGATATTAGTGTTATTTGAAACCATAATATACAATAATAGCTTAGTTTCATGTTTGTCTTAAAGGTTTTGCATCTCATAAAGCAACTTGAGGAATTTAAATTCTTAATATTAATATATATGATATGAAAAAATATTATATATATTCATCCATGTTAAATCAATTTATTTTGTCAGTAAATTAAAACATTACACTTAATAAATTATAAAATATTTTGAAAATGAAATAATTTTAAAAATCATGTTAAAAATTGCCCGCTTGTGATAGCTCAATTGGCAATGGTTGTGGAAATGAAGTCTCACCTAACCGGAAGTCTTGGGTTCAAATATTTTGTTATCCCCCCTATCGCAGTGAGAAGTTGGACATGATGAAGATGTAGACCTACCAAGCTTACAAAAAAAAATCATGTTAAATATTGTATATAGTTTTGATGAGCTCTGCTAGGGTTTTGATCTACGTCTGAATCCTGCACAAAGTCAGATTTGAAGTTTTTTGCTAACATTTTCATAGGTCAAAGATTTTGATAGGTGGCATGAGTGTCATGGCAGGGGGGGAGAGACCCCCTCCTACAAGAATGTGGCTACAGGAGAAATGAGCAAGCAATATGGCACAATCACATCTCCAAACGTTAGCGTTGGCCCTAACAGCAACCCGGTCATGGGGGCGTAGTGGAAAGTGAGGTTACAAGGGCAATGTCTGCCTAGAGCCACTAAGAATTTTTGTTTCGTGATTCCAACCAATAAGCTAGAAAATTATAGAAAATGTATGAAATACCATGCCTTGATTTATAAATTTATAGGGGTTTTGCCTTCATAGAGAGACTTCCTGAAATGGATCTAGCGGAAATGGAAACCTAAGGACCATATCGATTTAAAACGCGGTGCCAAGGTTTTCTTCACATTTATCTTTGCAAGTCTAGAAGACAAGGAGTGGATCTTTGATAATGGGCCATACTTTTACTATAATGCAAGGTTATTCATGCGATTCTGGGAGGAATGTTATAACCCAGACTAAGAGAAGTTAATGGAGGCACCCATTTCTGTGAGGCTCTTTGCTTTACTTGGTGATTTCTAGGACTTAGAGATCCTGGAAGGTATTGGAAATTCCATAGGCAATTTTTTAAAAGTTGCAAATGCCACCCGTTGGGGAAGATACACATCCCTTGCTCATATCTACGTATATATGAATATATAACAGAGCCATTACCAAAATTTGTAGATATCGAGTACCAAAATGAAGTGTGGAAACAACCCTTTGATTATGATGATATCCCATTCCGCTTCAGACATTGCCATGAATATGGCCATTTGTATAAAGCGTGCCCTCTTAATCAAACTGGGATAGAAGAAGCTCAACCCATAGCAACTTGAGGACAATCTCAATGGATAATGAGGGATTCCAAGAGGTATCCTATAAGAAAAAACTATCAGCAAAGCAACCCCAGTCTAATGCGATGCAACAGGAGAAGAAAAATCTAGATCCTCAAAATAGATTCAGTTTATTACAAGATCAAGGGGAAACTTCGAAGATGGTGGAGAAAGGGAAGCCAGCAGATCCATCGGCTAGGTTTTTTACTAAAGCAAACCCTACGCCCAAACGAAAGGCGCAAGAGGAACTGGAAGACAAGGAGGGATATGAAACTAAGAAAATCCATAATAAGATGGAGATCAATGGAGCAAAAGAAGACTTAAGAATGAAAGAACGAGTTTCGAAGAGACTATTGTATGAATGGAAAAACATGGTTGAATGTTTTATGCCCGAGGACCAAAATATATATATAAGGATACCTTTCAGCAATACCAGGCCAAACAAAGTCAGAAACCCCCAGATGCACTAGTTCCAATGGGATCCCAAATGGACAGTGTAGCTAACAAAAGTGGACCAGGTAAAGGAGGGAAGAAAAGATGTAGAAAGAATCTACAGGAATCCATACAAATTTTGGGGGAGATGCTAGTGAATTCAGGTAGGGTGGTATTTCTATCAATGGTCTTCCACCATCTTAATAAGTCTTATCAATGATTGTGCTCTCGTTTAATGTAAGAGGCTTCAACAACAGAGGAAAATAGAGGTACCTAAGAGAAATATTAAAGCAAGAAAAGCCCAGTATAGTGTTTCTTTAGGAAACTAAAGTATCTGAGGCAAGGCTTAAGGAGATAACTATTGGGTGCAATATTTGAGGATATTTTAGGCATCCTTTCGCCATTTTTGTCCATTTTCCCTCATTGAACCTACAATTTCCCGAATACAATGTCACTCCCTCTCATTAAGAAGAAACCATTTTCTTTGACATATTATTATGCTATTTTCTGCTAAGTATTGAGCGAAAAAAATATTTCTTTGGGATGACTAACTAGGGTATCTTTGGAAGAGTTATTTTGAATGTTTTTCTTTAGGTGTTTCCATAACTACTGATATCCATGGGTGAACAGTTGTTTCTATTACTTTTTTTTACACAGTGTGAGTTGTTGTTACTTGTTATTACACCCTGGGTTTTCCATTTCTTGTTGATACACCATAAAGCTGCTATTACATTGCAAATTTTCAGGACTGTAGCCACTATTTTCAAAGACAACTATCAAAGGCCACATTAAGTAATTACATACAGACGGTTAAGAAGGTCTGAGAAGTTACAATTGCATCTAAACAAGAGTGGTGTAACCATAAAAAATCTTTATTAAAAGCAGTTCGTAACAATTTATATGTTTTTTATTATTTATGTTAGCTTAATCAGCATGAAAATCAAAAGATTCTCATGATTGATTCATTTCCCTAATTTTTGTGCTTTTTAAAGACTTTATAAAATAACTAAGTCTCATGAGAAGGGGACAACGATGGACAACAGAGATAATACTGACATTCTAATCTTGTACTTTTCAACTATTTTAATGCAAACATATATATGGTGATGTTATTGCAAATTATGTGTTGAATTCTTAAGTAGTTTTTATTTTACTACTGCACCCTACTAGGGAGGAAGGGTGCTCCTCTTTAGTAGGGATCACAATGGAGATAAGGTTTTTTTTCATATGTTAGTTTGGATTTATTATCACTATTTCACACATTTCATTGTGGGATAGATACACTTCTTTCAGAATTATTGTGTGTTGTTAAATAGGTTAATCAATTCTATGTTATTCAATTGTTGTTACATCTTTAGCTGATAGTGTATGGTGCACCTATCTTTATTTTGAAGTTATTATGAAGTGTGGATTCTTTCCTTACTGAGTGTGTTTCATTCATGTAGTGTGCCTTCCAATTCCTACAAGTGTGTAGTTCCATTCTGCAAGATTTCTTTAATTTCTGCAAGTGTGTTCAACGACATCTTTTTTTTTACCTGGTTGTTACATGTATCGGCACAAATAATGCAGACATCTTTGAAATAAAAATACCTACCCTGGTTGATAATTAATTATTTTGGTTTAGTTACTTTAGGAGTGATAAAACCTCACAAACATTTTGGCACCATTGTCAGGGAAGGTTGTCAACGATACAATCAGCAAACGCTTTCTTTTGAATTTACTTTTGATAGAGTGTCTCTGATTTTACAGGCTTTGGGCAGTAAGACGAGAGGTAAGAACCTACGCATCGCTCTAACATACTTGAGCGAGCTCACCACTGTAATCATTATGACACTTAGGGTGTGTAAATAATTACACATTGGGTCCATGTGTAAAATGTATGAGTGAAGAAGCAAAATGTAGGAACCTATTAGGCACAGCATCCCCGAAGAGACGTTTTGGGTCTTAGAGCCCAGATTTTGATCAAAAATTGTAACTCCAATGTGAAGACTCCACATTTTGTGGGTGTGGAGTGCGTAGCTTGTAAAAGAGTCATAGGGTTTTCCACCCTCAATTTTGTTAATATAATGTCATTTGTAGAGATCCACCCATGGTTTGTGGACCATTGGATTGTATAAATAGAGTGAGGATCTAAGTAGTTAAGACATCAGGAGAAGGATGAAGAGTTGAGTCATATATGTGGAGTAAAGTCTAGCTTTGGGTCATAGAGTAGGAGAAGGCTCTGCAGCTGAATGCGTAGAGGCCTAGTAGTCCGTAGCTGAGTGCATGGACCCCTATAGCTGAGTGCACAAGGCAAGTCGAGTCTGTAACAGTTGGAAGTATTAATAAAGAGAAGTTTCATATCAATTTTGTGTATTTATTTCTTGTTTTATGCATTGAATATATTCAGTATAAATTTCAATTCTATAGTTTATATGATGCGCAAATATATATGACTGTGTTGATTAAGTGAATGCAAGATAGAATATCGGTTTCCATGAAGTTAACTAACATCCGTAAGATGATAAGTAAGATCCACAATGTAATTTAGGGAAATAATGTAGGTTGTTGCCATAGCAGTGTGAAAGCATCTCAGCCCATGGTTAGGGCTACATGAAAGACGATTATAACAGATCATGAGGGTATTGAAAGTTAGAACAGTGTGCGAAATAACCTATGTGAAGGTAGGCATAGTTGGACTAAATCGACACCACAAACATCTCAAGGGTGCGGAAACTTGGTTCCAGCATCCCCCCATACTGCTTCATGTGAGACTTCAGTCCGCGCTCCATGCGCTGATGCCAAAAAGGCCAATAGTGTAGGGATTTGTTTGGCTAAATAACTCCGAACCTGGGTTAGGCCCACTCAAGCCAACAAATGGTTCCGTTGCCAGGACCGAAATCTGCATAGAGATGTCTAATGTCATATCATTAGAATCCAACTAAGAAGGAAATTGAAGGTTGGTTGGACAAAATAATTCATGAGTTCGCAGCATAGGAGAACAGGAACCCGCGACTGTCAAAAGAAGAGTGGTTGGACTGCTACCTGTCCATGGAGATCGATGAAATCTTCTTCACGTCCTTCCCTACTGAGCTATACGAGTGTATCGCAAAGCTAGCAGATAGCCAAGGAAGGTGGAAACTTGACGGTCCTGTTGTGTGGACCCCAGATTTAGTGTGAAGGTTGGAAGCATCAGAGGTTAAGATCGCATGCGCCATTGATCATTGGCTCGATCATATTATAGGAGGATTCATTACTGAGTTCACAATTGACACCTCAATTAGCTACAACGAAGAAGAGTGATTCTTTCTCAAACGACTGCGAGGTAAGAATGTAAAGTCTTTGAATACTTGGATTAAAATGTTATTTTGCGAAAACAGGGTTATGCAGTTACCTTAATATTCGGGGCTACGAGAAGTGGAAAATCTTACAGGAATGAAGGAAATAAGGGACCAAAAACTAGCCCCTTGATTTTATCTCCACGAGGGGATGAGGAAGAGCTCTCGAAGCTCTCACCACGAAGTGCGATCCATCTAATAAGGAAAATAATTCCATGAATACCACCTCCACCCACACCGCCACCAGCTTCACCATCATCACCTCCATCTTCACCTGTACTACCTCCACCACCATTGTGATTCAATATGGCAAGTGTAGTGAATTTTCCTGTGTTCAAAGGATTGGGAAATGATGATCCGAACCAATTCTGGTTCGTAGTAAGGGTTGTACGAGAAGCGCAAGCAGTTATAGATGAAAATATAAAGAAAGTGACACTGGTTAGCACCCTACAGGACCGCGCGCTGACCTGGTATATTAAGCACTCCAATGATAATCCAAATAAGTGAATCACAGATATCCAAGTAGCGCTAAACAGATAATTTAGCAGGCCGAAGTTTGAAGCACAGTCGATCATTGGATTCAAAGAGATCATGATGCTACCAGGCAAGACTCCTTGGGAGTTGGATCATAGGATGAAATGTACAATTCGTGAAGCTAATATGAATCTGACAGATGGACAACATCACGAGTGGTTTGTAGCTTTGCTGAGGCCACATTTAAGAAGTGTGTTGTCGCAGCAGAAGATAACAAATCAGGTGGAGGCCTTAGAGATTGCTATGAGGCTACCTGAGACCCTGATGTAGGATCCTAACTTAGGAGTTTAGTGGATGCACCTGAAGATGAAGAATTTATGCCTTGAGATGTAGATCCTGAAATAGGATAGGATAGCTCGACCAGAAGTGCGTGAAGAGGTATGGTGCATAAAATGAAAGGGTCAGGGTCATGACAAGGACCACTGCCTAGTTTTCAAAAATTACCTCGCAGGAGGAGGACCAATGACCTTAAGACCGAGGCGCAAGTAGGACCTAGTGAAGCACCTACTTTGTGGTGTGCAATTTTTGAAATAGTAGGAAAACATGCCACGGACAATTGTCACTTGTTACATAAGTATACGCAAAATTCGCAACAGTTGTGCTGCAACTTTTGTAGGTCAGTGGCACATGATGAGCGCACGTATAGAAGCTATGAGTTAATGATGGATCAAACTCCCACCTACAGAGTTCAAGCTGAAACGCGGCACCTTGACAAAAATGTAGGAATGGCACGAACAGGATTTCAGGGGCGCACATGAGGCTGAGGCGGAGGAGGACCTAGAATAGGTCACAGACAGTTTATATGCTACAATTGCAAAGGGTCGGGACATTATGCCCACGATTGCATGAATCCAACGTGCCCGTCGTGTTTTTATTGCACCTTGTTTGAGCATGAGATAGAAGATTTTCCTACACTGATAGCTAGGATACGCGAAAAAGGAGCGTTAGCACCTCCCCCGGCTCAGAACTTATAGATGATGAGGTCTAAGGTACGCAAGGAAGACCTGAATGTGAACATTGTGCTCCGTAGTGGAATCGTGACAGGAGATGAGAAAGGAAAACAACTAGAAGATGGTACTTGGGTTCGCAAAGCTCCAGCAAAAGAAGCAGAGTTTGATGTGGAGCACACTTAGGAAACCTTCATGGAAGCCAAGAAGAGCTGCACTGATGCCTCCACTTTAGCAAGCAAAGATAAACCAGAGCCGAATATGGACCCATCTATGCTCACGACGTTCCTGGAAACATATATGAAGCTACTACGTGACAGTAAGGTGGTTAAAGGGTTACAAAAACTCATTAACATATGCATTGGGACTGTGCCAAGAGAATCACGCGTATTCAGGAAGATCAGAAAACATAAGACAAGAACAGGAAGAGAGATGGGACTAACGTGCATATCAGAGAATATGAGATGGATCACACCATCCTAGATTTAGGATCGGATGCGAATGTTCTACTGAAACAGACATGGGAGCGAATGGGGCGACTTGCACTGCAGTGGTCTCTAATTTAGCAAAGGATGGTGAACCAATAGAAAATAATACCATGGGATGATTGCAGGGAATAACTGTGGATATTGAGGGAGCGAGCTCGTTGGGAGACTTTGAAGTGATAGAGATCGTTGATGACAGCAATCCCTACCTCGTTCTCTTAGGAATTGATTGAGCCACTGACATGAATGGGGTGATCAATCTAAAAAAGCGAGAAATGATTTTTGAAAAGAAGTCACTACCCGTAATTGTACCCTTGGACCTTGCTGAAGGATCACGCTATATGGAGTCGGTGCATGACTATGAAAGTGACGATGATTTGGAATGCATCTATAAGATAACAACATGAAACCAGGACTGGGTGAATCCCACCATGGATGGGCAGATTGCATGGGAGCGTGAAAGCTCCTGTACTTCAGATTCGAATGAGGAAACAGAGCGATGACAGAATCGGTTACATGAGGTAACTACACTGAATTGTAATGATGACAAGGTCTCTATGCTACATATTGACAGAAGTAAGAGACCTTCCTACCTATGATGGTCTAAGTGAGGTAGATACCTTATTGAATAAATTTGAAAGGGAGCTGCTAGAAAAGAAACGCTTCCAAGCCTTGGACTAGGTACGCACAAAGGGAGCTTTGACGACAGGTGTGAATGTAGGGGAATGATGCACACACAATTTGGGAAGCCTAGGGTGTGACTGACAGATAAGTACAATGGGCACATGGTCTGTGCACACATCTGGCCAATTGTACGCAAGCTTATGGAGAAAGCCACAAATTGAGTGGGTGCACCTATTCTATCATACCCTGGATGTTATACCAATGAACAGGTATATAGAAATAGAGCTCCACCATGGGACAGGTGAATGGGATGTTCTACGCGAAGGCTTCGTGATGACCTTCAATTTTGAGGATGGGTGGGACAGTATTGATGAAGTGCTACAAGAGGTAAAAGCGGCCATCTTTAGGATATCATAGGAGCCGGTAGAATTGATTCAGCTTGAATGGGATACTCAGCTGAGTTGCACGCTGGAATGTTATAATGAAACTACTAAAGAAGAAGATGAAGATCCATGGAAAATTAACATTCCAGAGACAGAAGGCCACTGCGAGGTTCAGGGACCACAGATTGAGAACCCTGACATAACCGCACCGGTGAAAACTAAGTAGGTGAATATTGAGACAGGGGAGGAACCTACTAGTCTGGAGGAAGGATTACCCCGCATATCTCTTTTTTGTGCGCATAGTGGATGGAAATTTTGAAGATATAATTCACTTTCTAACAACTGGAACTGTGCCAAAAGAATACTCTGTCCAGCAGAAGAAGGAATTAGTGGTGTGCGCGGCCAATTTCTCTATCATTGTTGGGAATGTACACAAGATGGGGAATGATGAAATACTGCGAAGGTATGTACCTGAATTTGAACGAAGCAGCATCCTTGTGGACGCTCATGGGTGCATTGCGGGAGGACATTATGCGAGAAGAGTGACTGTGCAGAAGATTCTACGCGCCGAGTTATGGTGGCCAACCCTTCATCAGGATTCAAAAGAACATTGCAAGGCATGCAATGTATGTCAAAGAATAGGCAAACCATCACGGAGGGATGAAATGCATTTGAACCCACAAATGATATTGCAACCTTTCGAAAAGTGGGCAATAGATTTTATAGGACCTATCAAACCTCAAGAAAAAACATGCATGAGGTCTATTATCACTGCGACAGAGTACCTGACTCGTTGGGAAGAAGCGCAACCGGTGAAGGATTGCACGGCTACAACTACCACAAAGTTTTTGTTTGAACACTTACTAGAGTGATTTGGATGTCCAAAGATCTTAATGAGCGATTGCGATACGCACTTCCTGAACGAAATAATCAGCGTGTTGACAGAATAGTTTCAGGTGTATCATCGAAAGAGCACACCATATCACCCATAAGCTAATGGGATATTAGGAGCATTCAACAAAGTACTGGAGACCATGCTAACCAAAGTATGCAACATGTAGCGAAGTGATTGGGACATGCACGTACCTGCAATATTATGGGCCTATAGGACAACATGTAAAAAATTGATGGGACAAACACCTTTTAGGCTTGTCTATGGAGTGGAAGTTGTAATGCCTATTGAATACATTGTGCCTAGTCTATGCATAGCAGTGCTCATAGGTATGACAGATTGTGGAGCCCTGGAGGAGAGGCTCGTGTAGTTGGAGGAGCTTGAGGAAGAACGATTTTTAGTTGGATTTCACTAGCAGGTCCAAAAGCAATGCGAAAAGGCTTGGCACGATCGACATATTAAGTTGTGCACCTTCAAGGTGAATGAATTGGTGTCATTGTATGATAGTAAATTTGATAAATTCCCAGGGAAGCTCAATAATGCATTGGCTGGGACCATAGGTTATTAAGGAGATAATAGATGGTGGCGCAGTGCAATTGGTAAAGTTAAATGGAGAACTCTTCCTAGGAAAAGTCAATGGCAGTCATTGAAGACATACACAGGGGGCTCAGCCATCTAACTAGCCAATAGAAGCATAGTCTTAGCCCTCTAGGAAGCTGAAAGGAGAAGCAGGACTATAAACTACTCAACCTGGGGACTGCACGATGTCAGTACTATGTGCAGTAGCGAAGTGTCCCAGGGTCCGTGACAACGCGAGGGTAGGTGTGCTACCACATGGGTCAGCTGGAAAGTGACCGTTACAATCACTATTCACGATGTGATTCTTGGTTTGAGACAATATGGAGCGGGTGGCAGGCAATTAAGGAAAAATTTATGGGATAGATTCTTGAAAATCTTCTACCAATTGAGCATTAATGAACTGAATGTGGGGGGAAACGGTCGAATTCAAATTCAAAAGGTGCTATAAATTACAAAGGGTTGTCTAGAAAACAACACTTGGAAATTTGCGGATTGAGTTGTTGTGCGCACAAACACTCATGAACCCAGACTTGTTCGATATTCTAAAGGTGAATTTGTTGCTTGAGCAATTACCCGAGACCATGGAGAGACTTGTGGAATCACACTATGGCAGCACCTGAAGAAGCCATGGATACCAGAGAAATGATCGTCGAGTAAGCCACGCAAGCCATTACGAAAGTGGAAGCCCCAGAAAGTGTCAAGATGGTCACAGAAACCCCTAAATCGCCACGCACGCCAAGACCCAAGAAAGACAAGTAGGCCATGGTATAGATGTGCATATCACCTAGAAATATGTTGAGGACTAGGCTCACCATGGAAGAAAAGTGGAAGGTTATAAATTTGGATGCCGATGAGGAGTAACAATTCGAAGAAATCCTGGTAGAGGAGGAGGATGTAGAAATGGAGGTTGAGACCTAGGGTGTGGACCCTCGTACCAGGCTGCCCGCATATGTTCCTCCGTGGAAGGGTAAAGCAAAGGTGCCCAAAGATATAGATGAGAGCAAGAGCTCTCTACAGACTCCACTACTCCCTGATGACATTATTTTTGGAGCGCACTTGGGACGAGTGCCCATGCTGAAGTTTGAGGCTTGGGATCTCGCGAACCATGAGAATTTCCTGTATCTCACGACGGCATAGCTCATGCGCCAGAAGTAAGACGCACCGCTGGAATCATAGAATTGGATCCACATAAATGTCTGAGAGAAGTTGAGAAAGAAGGGTTGCTAAACCTGCTCTGGGTGTTGCAATACCATCACGCCCCAATGACCATTTTTGTCATCAGGAAATTTCTCTTCCGGTGCGTGATGGGTGCTTGTGGCTGGAGGAACCTATCCCCATCAAAACCCATTTGATTCATAGAATTACCTAACTCCCTTGCAAAGGGGAGGACCCAAAAAACATCTCAGAGGGAAAGAGCGATGATTTGGCCATCGCTGAGGCCATGAAGAAGAAGTTTAAGCTAGAGAAGAAGAAGAGAGGGTACACAATTTCTAGCATCAACAACCCTGTAGTTAAAGTCACAACATAGATATTGGCATGGAAGGTTATGTGGAAGTGCCATGTGGGTGGTTGCGCTAGTAGCGCAATGTGTAGAAGGGGTCCAGTTCAACTAGGCAAACTACTTATGTGAAGAGTTCCCTGAGAATTGCCGTGAGGAACAGGAGTAGGGAAACAATTTACACTATTTTTACCTTATGTTGTCCATAGTACTGGTGGCATGGGAATTGCCCAAAGATAGCCTATTCCTGATGATCACGCAAGACCTTTCAAAGATAGCGAAGTATGATTCTTGTGGGCAACCAGGGATGCACAAAGGATAAGGGAAAAAAAATTATTTTGGGTTCTCATGGAGATGAACATCAGAATGGGGATCAATCGCAAGCCTCGGTTATCGCCCATAGTCTACAACAGTCTACAAAGCTTTGCAGAGTTCAAGGCAGATTTTCACCATGTCTACATCAGGGCACGGAAGGACCCTGGGAAGACATGTCACGAGTTACGCTATCTGGAGACAGATAATGTCATATTCACGGTCCTTGAGTCATGGCCTCCGGAGTGGCACGCTCTAGCTAGCTCCACGATGGAATCAGGGAAGTCCACCGTGCAGTGAAAGAAGGAAGAGGCGAAACTACAAATAGCACAGTTAGCAAAGAAACGTAGGAAGGAAGAAGTAGTGGCTATGGCCCAGGCGACACGTGATTGTACGTTTTAACCTCGTACAGAAATTACCTGCATACGAATTCTAAATCATAGGAAAAATAAAAATGTGAGAGCATAACACATAAAACACATATACACAGAGATTTTCCACTGGATCCCAAAACCAGGACTACCAGCTTGATTTTTCATTATGTTCCTTTCAATGTTACAATACATATTTATACATGCCGAAGCATCCAATACCATGGACCGCAAACCATCGCGTCCAAAACTGTCGACCGAAAACCATAGGTAGGTTCGCCCAACCTAATATAGGGTCCAAAAAAAATTTTTCTCGGGGCGCTGCCCCAAACCCCATAGAGGGGGGCTACCCGCCCCCCCTGTGACCCCCC
>APFE030464246.1:51011-71230 GCA_000404065.3 Pinus taeda | reverse complement strand
AAGTCCCTAACTTGTCCCACAGAGCCTTTGCCGTAGCTTCCCCTGATACATTCAGTAATACTGAATCTGAGACACACAATCGTATTGTGCTCTTTGCCTTCCGGTCCAACTTCTTCCATTCTTCATCGGTCACTCCCGTTGGTTTAGTACCCAGATCTACCGTGATCCACTGATCTTTATCCACCAATAGATCCTCCATCTTGAGTTTCCACAACTCAAAACTCTGACCATTGAACTTCTCAATCTCTATCTTTCCGCTGATCGCCATCTTCTTTCACCACCAGAATCGATCTCGCAGATCTCCCACTGAACAGGGTCTACCACAGGCCTGAGCGAAACCCCTCAGCAACAAAGGTGTCCCCTTGAAGCCAAAATTTCTCTGATACCAAATGTAGGTTTTAACCCCGTACAAAAATTACCTGCATACGAATTCTAAATCACAGGAAAAATAAAAATGCCAGAGCATAACACATAAAACACATATACACAGGGATTTCCCACTGGATCCCAAAACCGGGACTACCAGCTTGATTTTTCATTATGTTCCTTTCAATGTTACAATACATATTTATACATGCCAAAGCATCCAATACCATGGACCGAAAGCCATAGGTAGGTTCGCCCAACCTAATATAGGGTCCAAAAAAAGTTTTCTCGTGGCGCTGCCCTGGACCCCGTAGAGGGAGGCTACTCGCCCCCTCAAACCCCTCGGATAGGGGGGGCTGCCGCCCCCCTGTGACCCCCCCGTTGCGCAATCGACGCAACGAAGGGGGGGCTCCGCCCCCCTTCTAACTCCTCGATTCACTACGTAGGTTAGTCGTGGAAAGAATATAACACAACCCAACAATGATGCTGTGAAGTTAACATAAGAGCAGCAGAAGAAGCGAGCGAAGGACAAAAGTCACCTTCGCCTTAGCCAGAGATTGATATAGAGCAAGGTGGCATGGACTTGCAGACAGCGTCCAATCAGCTAAAACACATGCGCCCAAGAGAGCAAGTAGGGTCGCGAAAGAAGTTGAAGGCTTCAAATACTTCGTTCGATCCGATCACCCTCATTAAGGGGGATCTACATGACATTGGCGAGACGGTGAGGGAGGTGACCACGGAGGCCCTCCAGCAGTTTGAGGAGGAACACCAGATGGTGTTGGGGGCTCTTCGGGCACAGATACAGGAGTTGTAGGTGTGCACTCCATAGGCTAGCACTGTGTCAACTAGCCTCGTAGTAGGCACATCCGTGGCTGAGGAAATGTTTCGCACCCGGATGAATAACATGATAGTGCTACCAAATGGAGAACTCGTTACAGAAAATGAGGCCGATAGGCCTATGGTCAGTGGGTTGAAGGGAATCGAATTAAACGTAGCTACGCTCCCTTGGGAGACACTCTATATTTTGCAAGATGGATTTATTGCAGAACTACGAGCCAGGGAGGGTCGTGTGCTCCAATTAATGAGCGAGTAGTGCATCAACATTGAATAGTTGAGCCTACAGTGTGACGACATAGTGGTGCAGAACGGACAAATAGTATAGGCGGTAGAGGAAGCCTACCAAATGATACCAGAGTTGGCCATCCAAGCAGAAGAACAGTGGAAGCGCACGTTTGGAAATTAGCATCAGGGGTGCGCGAGGCAAAAGAGGAAATGGCCAGGGTTCAGATAGTTGAACTAAAATTGAAGGCACAACCTTCAAATCCACCGTAGCTTAAGGAACACCACACCTTCACGATTACAGTAGCATTAACAAAGGTTGACAATGCATTGACAGTCTGCACAAAGTTGTTCGAGTAGTCGTTCGAGGTTCTCACTACCCTGCAGGAGGACCCAAACGTACAACACCTAGAGACAAAGGCACGTGAGCTACAGCAGAAATATGACGAAGTAAAAGGGTCCATGCAAACAGTTTCCCTTACACAGAGGCTCACGAGTATGGAGCAGGCGAAAGCACTCAAGGAATAGGTTGATGTTGCTCAACATAAGGAAGCAGTTTTGAAGGCACGCTTATAGTCGTGGATTGATGAGGTGCATATCATTACAACCTCCACTGAAGCAAAGCTCACGTAGCTACAAGAAACACAGGAAAAGGTTCAAGATAGCAGTTTAGCTACAAAGGTCTCTAAACAGCGTGTCGAGGAATTACAACAGGCAGCCGCTTAGTGCACTGCTAAACTTACAACGATTCAGGTAGAATTGGGAGGTTTTTGCGCAAAGATCTCCACACCGACAGAGTGACTCGAGGGCGAGTCATGATGTTTGTGTTGGGGGCCTATTGGGTGTGGGATCCCCCAATGGACGTTTTGGGGCTTAGAGCCCAGATTTTGGTCAAAAATTGTAACTCCAATTTAAAGACTGCGCATTTTGTGGGCGTGCAGCAAGTAGCTTTTAAAAGAGTCATAGGGTTGTCCGCCCTCAATTTTTTTAATATAATGTTCATTGCAGAGATTTCCCATGGTCCGTAGACCATGGGATTGTATGAATAGAGCGAGGCTCTAAGTAGTTAAGACATCAGGAGAAGGATGAAGATTTGAGTCATATATGTGGAGTAAAGTCTAGGTTTGGGTCGTAGAGTAGGAGAAGGCTCTACAACTGAGTGTATAGAGGACTAGCAGTCCACAACTAAGTGCACGAACCCTTGCAACTGAGTGCGTAGGGCGAGTCGAGTCTGAAATAGTTGGAAGTATTAATAAAGAGAAGTTTCATAATTTATTTCATGTTTTATGCATTGAATATATTGGGTATAAATTGCACTTCTATTGTTTATATGATGAGTGAATATATATGGCTATAGCATGATCCGGATTATCCACAGTATTATGTTTCTTATGTCGACATTTTGAACCCCAAAGGGGGTCCATCATTAGGACCAAAATTGATAGAATATGAATGACAGTTATTTTGAGAGAAGAATATTCCAATCAGAGTATATATACAAAATTTTATATATAAGAAACATAATACTGTGGATAATCTGGATCATGCTACTCCAAAAACCTACCACAGAAGCTTAAAGTCTAATATATGGCTATGTTGATTAAGTGAATGCGAGATATAATATATGTTTCCGTGAAGTTAACTAACATCTGTAAGAAGATAAGTAACTTTGCGGTGTAATTTGGGGAAATAGCACAGGTTGCTGCCATAGCAATGCGAAAGCATCTCAACCCCTGGTTAGGGCTGTGTGAAAGATGATTATAATAGATCGTGATGGTATTGAAGGTTAGAACAGTGCGTGAAGTAATCTGTGCGAAGGTAGGCATAGTTGGACTAAACCAACACCATAGACATCTCGAGGGTGCGGAAACTTGGTTCTAGCATACCCCCATACTACTTCGAGTGAGACTTCAGTATGCACTCTGTGGGCTGACGGTGAAAGGGCCAATAGTGTAGGGATTTGTTTGGCTAAATAACTCCTAACCTCGTTTAGGGCCCCTCAAGCCAACAAAACCCTAATAAACCTATAGGAAAAAGGGGTCAAAAAAAGAACAAGAAAAATACTAATCAACGGAGAGTAACATTTATCAAAGAAATGATCTTAAAGGCATAAAGAGAGCAGTAAACTCCACATATGGGGATGAGAAAAATAGGCCCACATAAAGTTGTTTCTTCTACATTAAAATCAGGATTATCTAGTTCCTCAGTTTTCGGATGCCATTTTCCTCAAACTAGCATACAAACTCCCAAATCTGTAAAATCAACTTAGGAACAAGAAGGAGAAACTAGTGGCTAGGATTTTGGATTAGAAGGACAAGGCGAAACCAGTGGGAAATATCAAGGACCAAAATAGAAAGAAAAATCTTTCACTTTCCAATACCTAGACTCAGGCAATGTAGTAAAATAGCCATCCCTAGGACAATCCGAGAAATTATCACAAGAATCCCTATCTACAGAACATTCATCTGAATAATCTTTAGAGGGATACTTACTAAAACAAGAATCAGGAGAATTTCCTATGGGGATAACAACAACAATAATTGGACAGATGCGACTATTACCACTTTTGAATTTCTAATAAGTGATATAAGAGGAGAAGCCCCCATGAAAAATATCCCTCTATCAACCCTTCCATCTTTCCATGGATTGACTATAGAAGATCTTGATACTTTTTTGTTTGAGTTTGATGTTCTGTGTAGGACTTATGACTACACTTCAGATTCTCAGAAGCTAAAACAATTTCCTGCCACTCTGAAAGGAGCAATATTAAGATGATTTATGGGACTAGGTCCTACCGCTATCTGAACATGGGAAGATATGAAGACTACATTTCTAGAAAAATACCAGGGCTATTGTCGAACCAGAGATTTAAGAGAGTTGATATTTAGAGTGACACAAAAGGAAGAATAGAACTTGGAAGATTACATGGAATGGTTCCATTATAATCTACAAAAGTCCAAACATAGCAATTCGGGATTCAGATATTTTGAAAATAATATTGATTCGAGGAATGAGAGATGATTGCCTTGACATGTTGAACCTATGAGGAAAAGGAGATATATCTCAGGAGCCATATATTGATATAAGAAAACTTTTCTTAAGGTGTTTTCAAGGATCGTCACGAGGGAGAAGCATGGCACAGGATGCCTATGTTAAAATACAAAAATCCACAAATGGAGGTGTGACCAGAGATGAGATTGGAAACCTATTTGAGAATCTTAAGACCAATCTTCTCAATACTATATCTGCCCAATTGACGAAAACACAAGTGAAAAGACATAGGATGAAGCTGATAAGGCCTTTGTCATGTTATTTCCAAAACATAAAGACAAACATTCCCTAAAGGAATGTAGAATCAACATCATTAACTTGTGCAATATTTGTGACCTAGAGAATTCTACATGTTACTATCTAGAGCTCCCAATAAGGTGAGGAGGCTCAGTATTCTTACTTTATTGGGTCTAGGGAGCCTTGGAAACGATGACCGCTAGGTATGTATCAATATTTTTCTTTCAATCTGTGGAATAATGTATATAATACTCATCAATTTCCATGGAAGT
The DNA here is from genome assembly GCA_000404065.3 of Pinus taeda. NCBI lineage: Eukaryota > Viridiplantae > Streptophyta > Pinopsida > Pinales > Pinaceae > Pinus > Pinus taeda. The sequence goes on along the minus strand of APFE030464246.1, from coordinate 66,245 downwards.
ATCCCACTCCCTCTCCATCTCAATTTCCTACACCATGGAACCAATGGTCTCCTTCTCAACCTTTTTAGTATCCTCCATCTCATTCATACTCTTGGCCTTAGAATTGGAGGGGAAAATATTTAGGCCCTCATTTTTTACCAGTGCATGAGCAATTGCAATTTTCACCTCTCTAACCATATGATACTAGTCCTCCCATATATCCTTGATTACTTGTACAGTCTAACCCTAACCAAAATAATAAGGTAGATCAGAATATAGAAGCCCCCACTTCTTTCCAGACTTACTACATTACCCCTGTTGAGTGCAATGAGATCCACCTCTGATTAGGAAAAGTAGTAAACTCAAAAACCTCCCATGTCATTACTGAAGAGGAATGTGAATCACCTAGGGATCATCTTGTGGATTTTGATGAAACTGCCAAACCTGTAACAATTGATTCCAATAATGTTGACACATATGTAACAACTAACCAACTTCTCTAGTGACTAAGGACCCTCCATATCTGCAAAGATTCGCTGAAACTAGGATGATTCCACAACCCGAATCTGATTTCGTCAAGGATTTAAAGAATCTGCACATAAAGATCCCCTTGCTGCAAGCCATTAAGTATGTACCCATCTATGCGAACATAGTAAGAGACCTCTGTGTTAAGAAACTTGGAAGGAATCCCAAATATCCAGTTACCATCCATGTGATGGGAAAATTGCCAAAACTAATGACTAGTCAGCCTCTCTTGGCTAAATATAATGACCTAGAGAATCCTACAGTAATTGTTTATATTGATGAGAGGCCCATCCCGAACACATTAATGTATTTAAGGGCAATGATCAATGTAATGACTAAGGAAATATTTACCACTTTAGGACTACACGGGCTGAGACAAACAACTATTGTGCTAGAACTAGCAGATAGGTCACATGTTAAACCTGAAGGAGTGGTAGAGGATGTAGTCATCATAGTAGGTTCCTGGAGGTACCCAACAGACTTTATTATTTTTCACACCAAATCAAATCTGGGGGGACATCCCTGATATTAGGAAGGCCTTGGTTGGATATTGTGGATGCATTCGTAGGTTGTAGGTCAGGCTTCATGACAATTACAGATGGACAAATCACAAAGAACCTAAGCCTCTATCCTCCTGCAAAACCAAGTAAGGGTTTGGAAAATCCCTTATGGGATTAATATGAACCTGAATCAGATCATTCCCAGTCACTCCTCACTCTTGGCAAAGCCCAGTATTTTAAGAATGAAACAAAGGATGACATTATTAATGACTTTATCAATAATTCCCTTGTTGTTACTTCTATTGATGATTTAAGGGTAGAATATAATATGGAAGACTTGATTCTAGAACATATGAAAATCGCTCCTAATCTCTTGAGAAACTCAGCTGAAATAGAATTGGGAAAAAATCTAAATATTAATCCTAATCTAACTTCCCAATAGAATAGAATTTTGTTACAACTGTTACAGAGATATAAAAAGGCATTTACATGGTATTAGATAGACATGAAAGGCATTCACCCAACATATGTATCCACCACATCTACTTGAAAGGAGACTTCAATCCAGTTAGGTAGCCACAATGATGCATGAACCTAGCACTTAAAGAAGTAGTAAAACAAGAATTCCAGAAGCTTCTAAATGCCAAGTTTATTTTCCCGTCACTGATAGCCAATGGGTATCTCCACTTGTTATTGTTCCTAAAAGGAATGGAAAATAGAGGGTCTCTGTAGATTACAGAGAACTTAACAAAGCCACTCAAAAGGACCATTTTCCTTTCCCATTTATAGATCAGTTCCTTGACACCTTATTGGAAAAAAGTTTTTTTCATTTCTAGATGGGTTTAGTGGTTATAATTAGACATAGATTTCCCCAGAGGATCACAAAAAAAACACCTTTACTTGCCCTTAGGGGACTTTTGCATACAAAGTTCTCCCTTTTGGACTCTATAATGTGCTAGCAACCTTCTAGAGGGAAATATTAGGGATATTTTCAAATTTTCTAAATGGTTGTTTAGAAGAATTCATGAATGACTTTACACCTTATGGTGACACTTTTGAAACAACATTAGCCAATCTCAAAAAAGTGCTAGAGCAATGTGAGCAAACTAATCTTTATTTAAGCACTTAAAAATGTCACATGATGATGAATGAAGGAATTGTACTTGGGCATTATATTTCTGTTACAGGAATAACAGTAGACCATGCTAAGATAGAAGTAATTCTAAAAATTCCATCTCCCAAAACACAGAAGGAGGTACGTATTTTTTTGGGACATGAAGGGTATTATAGGAGGTTTATAGAAAAAAATTCAAAACTTGCATCCCCATTATTTTCTCTACTTACTAAAGATGTGGAATTTGTTTGAACAGGGAAATGTGAACATGCCTTTATAGTGTTAAAGAAGTGTGTATCAGCAACCCCTATTTTGTGCGAATCGAACTGGGATCTATCGTTTCACATAGCAACAAATGCATCTGATACTACTATAGGAGTTGTGTTAGGTCAAATAAAAGACAAGAAGCCATATGACATCTACTACATCAACAAGAATCTGACTCCAGCAGAGTTAAACTATACAGTTATAAAAAAAGAGTTTCTTGCAGTAGTGCATGCCATTAATAAATTTAGGCACTACATTATAGGTTATCAAATATTTGTGCACACTAACCACTTTACCATTCATTTCTTAATGAATAAACATGTTACTAATGGTAGGGATACACATTGGTTGTTGTTGTTACAAGAATTTGATATAACAATCTTAGATAAACTTGGAAAAGATAATATAGTGGTTGATTTTATTCCTCGGCTAATTGTTAATAGTGATTGCATGCCCGTTGAGGATTCTTTTCCAAATGAATATCTTTTTTCTATTTCAACTCACTCACCATGGTATGCAAACATAGCTAACTACCTTGTTGTGGGGAGATTTCCACAACATCTGTCCTCAAAGGAAAGAGGAATATTGTTAAGCAGAGTGCAAGATACTCTTGGGTAGAAGGATACCTCTACTACACAGGGACAAATTATTAAATCAGGCGTTGTGTGAGAGACGATGATATTTTTGACATCCTGAGAGCCTGCCATGAGGAACCTTGTGGAGGATTCTTTGCTGACAAGAAGACAGGGCATAAATTTATTTCAACAGGGTATTGTTGGTATGGCAAAAACCCATTATTTCCCATTGAGTTCGAAATAAAAACACTCAGAACAACATTGCAAGTGAACCTGGATTTGAGTACAACTCAGAAACATCGGTTGAACCAATTAAATGAACTAGATGAGAAGAGATTGGCTGCCATCCAGCAAATAGACATCATCCAATAGTAGAGCGCTAAGTGGCATGACAATTTTATAAAAAAGGTGTTTTAGAAAGGAAATTGGGCTCTACTATATGATTCATGATTCAAATAATTCAAGGGGAATCTCTGCACCAGATTTCTATGTCCTTATGAGGTAGATATAGTCTTTGACAATGGGACCATAAGACTAATTGCCATAGACAATGCCCAAGTGTCGTTGCTTGCTAATGGACATCATCTTTGGTTAGATCATAAACTAATCTCAAAGAATTCATTTATCAACATTGTCTCAGGATCTAATATTCAAGTTATGAGGGAATGCAAAAATTCTCCTATGTTGTCAAACTATTAAATTCCAATAAGTGTAGCAACCAAAATCCAAATTTTGTTGGTAGTTGATACACCAAAAACAAATAATAATAAAAAGAAAAAATATATATAATAAATAAATAAATCTTCTTGTTAAAACCTCTTGTGGGGCACGGGTAAATAGTTGTACCAACTATCAATTTGCTAGCAAGGAGAGTGGAAGGAAAATAGCGAACTAGGGTTTCTGATAAACCCTTCCATGGCGTAGAGTCTGAGTATTAAGCTGCTTCTCAGGCCCAAACAAAAATTTTGCTAGGACAGGCTCTGCGATTCTGGATGCAGAGGACAATGAACATCCTGACGAGGGAGGCATCAGTGCCTCCCCCCAAAGATTACAATCATGAAAACCCAACTGAAAGTAGAACTGAGAATGCAGAGACGCCAGAGGTACAACCTGCGGAGCAGCAAGGGAAGAATGAACAAGAATATCTGAAATGCGAGAAGGAGGATAAACAGGCAACATCTGCAAAACCAAACAAAGCATCATCATCCACATGCAAGCCCATTTCCACAAAATGGCACAAGTTCGAGCTGCCTAGTCATAGGATCAATGCGCAAATACTATTTATGAAAGATCATGCCCTGATTGGCAAATTCATAGGTTATTAGCCAACTAAAAAAGCTCTCCAAGGATGGATTACCTCAAAGTGGAAGCCCAAAGGTCATGTAACTCTACAGCTAGGCCCTAAAGGCTTCTTCATATCCATCTTCAACTTCCTTGAAGACTGAAATCGAGTTCTAGATGGAGGACCCTATTTATTCAATGCAGCAGGTCTTTATCTATGATACTGGGTTGAAAGATTCAACCTAGAATAGGAAGATTTCAGCTGGGCGCCAGTTTGGATCTGCATGTACTCGCTTGCACTGGAATACTGGAACGAGGACTCACTAACATCCATCAGAAATGGATTAGGCGAGTTCATAAAGGCAACAGAGGAACCAAAGCTTCGAAGATACACATCCTACACATGGATATGCATATACATGAAGCTGGGCCAAGTGCTCCTGGACTCGGTAAGTCTACTACATGACGACTTTGAATGGATTCAACCCCTTAACTATGAACATGTACCCTTTTGATGCAAGAGATGTCATGCCGATGGACACCTTTTTTGTGATTGCCCCTTAAACAGACCTCCTAAACCCACAAAAAATGGAAGCAAGTCTGATCCAGAAGGATCCACCAAGGTATCAAGAAAAAAAAGGCATACCAAAAAACATCCCACAGTACCAAAAAACACTTCTCCATCACCTGATATGCCATCCTCTAGCAACAACTTTGATATTTTGACAAATATAGAAAATCCTGAATCAGATACCCGTGTGTCAGCAAAGCCAAGCTCTGTTCCATCCACCAATCTGTCCCCCCCACCTATCCACTCTAAAACTAGTCATCCATTGAATTCCAATACCTCTGGTAAGCTTGCCTCAGACTCACAACTCAACACCAACCTTGTTCATAGCAAAGCCCTATGGCCCGACAAAATTATGGACATCGATGATACACCAGCAGAACCTTCTCAGCCACCAACCCATCTAGAGGGGGGTAGTTAGCAAAGTTTAATGGAAGAAGAACCAGAAAGCTTTGATCTTGGAGATATAGACATTTTCAGTCTAGAGCAAGCCTACAAAAGGAAAGAGTTCGACACAATACTGGACAGACAACTGGAAAATTTGGAAGTAGTGCTCACAAGAGTGCATCAGCATAATACTTTAGGCATACAGCAAGGAGGAAAATGGGATGGGAAACATATCATCAAAGACGGGAAGAAAATAGGTAGAAAGATAGATCCACAACGTACCATATTAATTGGGGAAATGCTAGTGGAGTCTGGAAGGTGCTCCAAGTTGACCAAATACTACCGATCTCTACCTCCTAGTCAACCATGAAGCTCATCTCATGGAATGTAAGAGGACTTAATGGTCCCGGGAAGTACAGAATGTTAAAGAACATGATTCAGCAAGAACAACCATACATTGTATTCATGCATGAAACAAAATGTAGCACCAGCACATTAGCATCCATATTATCCAAAGCCTGGGCAGGATGTCAAACGGTAACAGTAGATGCAACAGGTGCCTCGGGAGGGTTAGCCATATCATGGAATACTTAGCATATCTCCTTAACAAATTTCCATGCCTCACATTATTTCATCCAAGCAATGTTCCACCTGATCGACACCAACATACATGGATATTTAACCAATGTTTACTTCCCTCGAGAATGCACGCAAAAAATTAGGCAATTAGAAACATTGGAGATTCTTAATGCTCCAAGAACTTATCCACTATGGATCACGGGAGGAGACTTCAATATGATCACACAGCTAGAGGAAAAACTGGGAGGCAGAAGAAATCTAGACAAAGAAAGCAATAGCTTCAAATATTACATTCAACACAATTGTCTAATAGACTTACCTTTTGATAACGACACCTACACTTGGAACAACAAAAGAGCCAGCTCACAACAAATATCATCACGGTTGGATAGATTTCTAATTGCAGACAATTTTTTTCATCTTGGTGGTGATATATGCACCTCTATCCTACCCTTAGCTGGCTCGGACCATTGGCCCATTTCTTTGCAATGGAAAAATCCCGGAAAATCTAACAGAAGACCATTCAAATTTGAAGCTTTCTGGCTTACCCACCCTGACTTCAAAACAGTGATCAAATCAGCATGGGAAAGTTTCCTTCCCAATGGTGGCTCACTCATGTACCAATTCCAGCAAAGATTGAAGCACATCAAAAAACAAATCAAAAGCTGGAATTACACCACATTTGGCAACATCTTTCAATAGCAAAAAGTTTTTGAGCGGAGTATGAAAGAGCTACAGCAGCAGATCATCCTAGAAGGCAGAATAGAGGAACATGCTAGAAAGGAACAAATCCTACTAACACAATTAGATGAAAGAAGCAGACAAGAGGAATTTCTCTGGAGACAAAAGTCAAGAATTAGATGGCTAAGAGAAGGGGAACGAAACACCAAATTTTTTCATCACACAACTATACAAAGAATAATGAATAATACAATCTCACACATTCAAAAGTCACAAGGAGACAAAATGGAGAAACAGTAAGATATAGAGAAAGAGCTCACAAATCACTTCAAAATTGTTCATCAAGAGCCACCCATAGACAGACAGCTTGCCATCAATGAGATACTTCATCATATTCCTAAACTCATTACAGATGAGCATAATCGGCTATTGCTAAGACCAGTCATCCTTATGGAGGTCGAAGAGGCATCAAATCAACTGAAAGCTAGGAAAGTGCCAGGACCTGATGGTTTCATGTCTAAATTTTACCATCACTTCTGAGACTTAATCAAAGTAGATGTATGGAATGTGGTCGAAGAATCAAGAGTAATGCATTGGTTACTTCCTTCGCTCAATGCGACTTTCATCGCTCTTATTCCCAAATTCGTGCAACCAAGCACACCGAAGAAGTTCAAACCTATTGCACTCTACAATGTCATCTACAAAATTATCTCGAAAGTCATAACCAACCACCTCAAACCGCTCCTCACTCTTCTCATTTCACCAGAGCAATCTGGTTATGTCGAAGGTCGTCAAATCATTGATGGTATTATACTAACTCATGAAACCATCCATTGCATAAAGAAAAACAAACAGGAAGGTATGCTATTGAAGATCGACCTATCCAAAGCCTTTCATAAACTTGGTTGGACCTACATAAAATAGATGCTAACAGCCTTTGGATTTAGCTCGACCTGGGTTAGATGGATTATGACCCTAATTTCCTCCCCTCTTTGTTCTGTTCTTGTCAATGGGATCCCCTCTAAACCCTACTACCCTTCCAGAGGAATCTGCCAAGGTGACCCTCTGTCCCCTTTCCTATTTATCATCATGGCTGAGGGTCTGGGTCGTATTATAAAGCATGCCGGTCATTCTCATGATATTAGAGGACTCTCTATTCATGGAACCCTTGCAATTACCCATCAACAATTTGTCGATGACAATATGCTCTTTGGTCATCCTTATGTAAGTGAGGCCCGAACCTATAAAGCTCTTTTAGATACATTCTCAAAAGCCTTTGACACTACCATATATACTGCGAAATCTCAAATTTATTTCTTCCATACTCCTATTGCCACCGAAAGACTCTTTGCTCAAATCATTGGATTTTCTCAAGCCAAGCTTCCGTCTCAGTATTTAGGCACCCCTCTTATAGGTTCAGCCTTAAAGCATGCTTCCTGGAATCAACTCATTAAGAAAATGGAAAGCTGGCTCATGTCTTGGACACACAAAACTCTCAACATGGCAAGCAGATTAATCATAATAAAGGCAGTCCTACAACCTATGCCCCTCTATCTTTTCTCAGTTCTCGTGGCACCAAAATGGGTGTTAAAGAGAATCAAGAGTCTGCAATGCAATTTCTTATGGGGTTCCATAGGACAAAACAAAAAATGGGCATTAGTAAAATGGGAAAAAGTTTGCAAGCCTAAAAAGCAGGGGGGTCTAGGCTTACGTGATCCGCAACATAGCAATACTTTGATGGGAGCACGGATTTGGTGGCAATGGGTATCCTACCCACAGAAGCCATGGGCACAACTATGGACTGGAAATTATGCAAACAATCGACCGCAACAAGAACTAATAAGGATAACTACCATGCTCACAGGATCCCTAATTTGAAACACAGCCAAGCAACACAGAGAGGTTATCCATCAGGATAAATTTTGGGAGATAAGGGATGGGAGGACGGCCCGCTTCTAGGCAGATTCATGGCAACAGAGACCCAAAATTGCAGAACTCTTACCATGCACAAATCATAATGGAAACGACATTAACCAGGAGGACAATGTAGTGCATTTCTGGACTCTCAACACCATACAGGGCTTCAGGCAATGCAAACCATCAAGGCAAATAACACAACAAGAAATGGAAGCTTATAACATGGAGTTACATAAAGAGCTCACCAGCAGAAGAATCAGAGTCAATACTAGAAATGATGTACTCAGATGGGGATATACACTGAAAGGAATATACACCACTAAAGAAGCATACCAGCTAATGTTCCAAACACAGGAACCAACAGATTCTACTTGGAATCGTATCTGGACTGCAGGGATATGGCCAAAAGTTTCCACCTTCATTTGGTTGTTGTATCATCAAATAATTCTCACTTGGGACAACTTAATCAAAAGAGGATTTCAAGGACCATCCTACTATCACAACTATCAAAACAATGAAGAAACTATTCAACACCTCATGGACTCCTACCACATGGCCAATCAACTCTCGGAAAAGCTCACTTTCAAATTTCAGCGACCTTGTAGACTTCTAGGGGATATAAAAGGCACCATTCGTAATTGGACTCCAGAGCCCTATAACAGCAAAGTTCTCAACAATCTATAGATAATACTGCCAGGCCTCCTTCTCTGGACTATTTGGAAGGAAAGAAATAAGCGAATTTTTAAAAATCACAAAACTTCCTTAGAAATCATATGGACCAACTTATGTCAGAATATCAAGGAAACTCTTGTGCTACACCAATGGACAGCTAAGGACTTTCCAACCCAGCCTCAGGAACTAAGCATATGGGCTAATTGGAACATCCAGCTCCAGCAGGTACAATTGAACCCCAATAGACCTAGCATTACAACCAAGCAGCTCTCACATTGGATACAACCCCCACAAAATGTGATTAAGTTAAATTTCAACGGTGCATCTAAGGGAAACCCAGGCAAAGCAAGAGATGGGGGCATATTCAGAAATCATGCAGGCCAACCCTTGCTATTGTATTTTGGTTCCATTGGATGGGATATGAACAATTATGCAGAACTAGAAGGATTGTGGCAAGGTATGAATCTAGCTCACCAACATAATTTTCATCCCATCATTATAGAAGGGGACTCCCAAATTCTAATCAATATGGTTACTCAAATCCAACAAGGAAGCACTGCTTCAAGAGTTGCCAAAAGCTAGAGATTAATGGCCAGGCTTGAACTAAAAGAAAGGAGAGCAATAACTTTTATCCATATCAAGAGGTACAGTAACAAAGTTGCAGATCTCCTGGCCAACATTGGGGTTGAACAGGACCAGATCCTACATTCCGGTATTATCAACATTATAGATGACCACAATCAATTGCAAACTTGCACTGACCTGGTGCACAAGGAAGCTCAACCCCCGGAAGTGGGTGTTAACTACAACAGTTAATTTAATTAGACAGAGAAATGGCAGACAGGGTGGCCACATGGCCCCCTGCAACTTTTCCAATGCCACCCTGAATGGCATTCATGGCACCTCGCAGGAGCCATTTAGTGCCTGCACTAGTCGAGGCAGGGCCATTACCCACATAACCATGGAGCCGGAGAACTTTCCTATTATTCTGCCCCTGATTCACTGTGTCTACATTACGTAAGCGGGAGAGTCGAATGATCGCACCAGCACTGGCCGCAAATGTTGGCTTTTGAGCTGCATTGATTTGGGTAATGGCTTCCACCATTCCCACACCAACCTCTGCAATTTGGCTCACAACCACCATCCCTCTGTAATTTCCTCACATAGCTCTTCTGTCAATTCCTCCTCTATTCCTGCTGACATTCTCCCTATTCCCATATCCACCATGGTTCACCATCATATGCGCAATCGATGTGGAGGCACGCGAGGCGGAAGTTCTCGTTCTCCTGCTCTGCCTAGCCTCGATTCTACTTCCCCCGCCTCCTTTGCCAAAAATCCCCACCAGCACAGTTTCGTAGGCCGGTAACCAGATACAAGAAGTGGCAAAGGCAGATCCGGTCTCCATAGCTCAAACCATGAACCTGTAGTTGTTCGCACTACAACCTTTCCCCTGCCTCTGCATCCTTCTCCTCAGACCACGCAGTTTCAGTTTCGCAGCTCATTGAACCGCCCAGTTATAGTAGCTACTGTCTCAATTACCATCACATAAGTGATCGAGTAGCATGTTCCCCTAAAGAATTCCATGGAGGAGGCGAATAGAGCTGGCCCGAGCAGTAGGAATAGAAGCAACAATGATGAGTAGGAAGCTGATGAAAGTTGGACTAGAAGGCATGGCAAAGCCATTGTTGGCAGTCAGCATGTTGAGATGGGAATACACAGTTACACGCAGGCCCAGGATAGCCATCTAGGTGACACATCAGGCCCGCGTGTTGAGGCTTGCAGCATGGAGGAAGGCCATCAGGCGCTGGGACGTGGCGAGTCGAACAATCCGGATGACTGGGCATGTCTAATTGTGGAGGAGCCCGCTCCAAAAGAATAAGCGCCATGTGTCATGCCTGCTAGGTGGAATTTTTGTCTCGTTCTTGGTTTAGTTTATGTCCAGTCTTATGTGTCCTCAGGACAAACTGTTGGTCTGTTGGTCTGGTCAGGATAAACTGTTGGTCTTGGTAATGATTTGTTTAAATTTTCCACCCCTGTGTGGGTTATTTTTTGGATATATTTTGGACATATTTTTGGACTAGTTTCCCCTCTGTTGGGGCAGTCACAGACAATTATCATGGATGTGTGTTGATTGAGGCTGGTTTCCTTTGTGGCCAAGACTCACTGTAACTACCCTTTTTTGTACCATATTAATAGATTAACCTTAATTAGAAAAAAAAATAGTTGTACCAGCTGAAAACCACTTTGTGGCAGCTGATACACATTTTCCTTTTAATGAATTATGTAGCAGCATGCCATTACACATATGTCATAGATGCCATATTGTTACTGTTGGACACCTAATCCTCAATGGGTTAGTGTGGAAGCCGAATGGACAAAAGGAGTCCAAGAGACCTTGGGATGTGAAACCCAAGAGTCACATAATGTACTATAAATGTATATCATTTGTCAATAAAAATTGTATTGCATGTTTTATCTTTCATATCTCTCTTGCTGTCCATGTGTTTTTAACATGGTATCAGAGCAGGCGATTTCTGGTCCTGCTCCAATTTAAGCCACTTGTTTTGTGGTCTCTATATATATGTTAGTTCTGCGTTACCTGACCTCTGTCTGCCATATTCCTTTTACCTGGCTCTATGTTAGCTAGAAGGTGTCTACCCATGAATGTTTCTCTGTTTGCCATATACCATTTATAAAACCTGCACTCTACTCTTCTGTTGTGTTGTCATCCTGACCTGACATTGAAACGTTTGAGCGTTGTCCTAAGCTGAGCGCTGCCCTGCCCTGATCACTATCCTCACTCAGCGCTGCCTCTGCTGCAAACTCACTATTGATGGTATTCATTGTGGACTGCTTGTCATATCAGCGAAAATTGAAATCGTAATTTGTGCTATGATTGAAATTGATGGCTGATTTACGTTGTTCCATGGACCACAGTACTGATTGAATGATAGCGCCCTACACATATGCATAGTTCTTTCCAGTCCCTCATTTATTCAATTCCTTTCCAGTGCTGCGATAACACCTCTTGATCGCTTGACCTTACGCCTCTGCTCGATCTTGGACATATGGGAATCTATTTTTCTCCATACTGTCCTGACTGTCAAGCGTTTCATATTAGCGTTGTCCTGTTCCGCACACACAGTTGAACACTGGATGCTGGACGCTGTCACATTTTTAATTGAACACTGGTTCTGTCAGGTTGAAACGTTGTGTTCATTGAAATCTCGCCGCACTTAATTGAGCGTTGTGTTCATTGTTACGCCCCCGCATGTCCGTCAATCACACCGTCTGTGGGAATCGACACACAACCATCTCAGAAAAACTCGGTTGGGAGCTGGAAGACTCGGCATCATGCCATGTCGGTTTTCTGCAATGTGACTGTTCACCTGAACCATTCTTCTATCGGGCGTTTGTCTCAGACCATGAGATGCGATGTTTATATATGAGTTTTGAGTAACTGAGTTTCTCTGTGTTTCTAGCTTGAAATGTGATTATGAAACCTGTGTGAAAAGTATACGAAGGAGACATCGAATCTCCTCTATGTTGCATCAGAGAGAAAAGCCCAGTTGACGTTATTTTCCAGGAAAGATTCATAATTCAGCAACTGTTGATTAACAATAGCTTCTGCTCCAAATTTATACAGTATTGTGAATTAAGCTCTTTGAATTTGAGACTAGTGGTCAGCTTTTAAGTGGAACGCCCTGCAAATGAAGATAACTCCAGTTATTGGGTGTAGCACCAGTTGTTAATTCACCCAGCTTTTGAATGAATGAGATGATTGGAGCCATTTTAGAGGAGTTTAGGTTAAAATGTGAAGAGTGGAGGTCAAATATCTTTGATCAATTCATTGACGATGGTGTTGTTGAAAACATCAGAGGGAAGTCGCCCATAGAAAGCTGCGATATCATTTCTTTTCTAAGTTGTTGTGTGAAAGTAGCGCTAGCCAGAATTCATAGGAACCGGTATCACTTTGGAGTTCCTGAAATTGCTAGTGGGTTTAGTTGAACAGAGGAGTGAATTCAATATGTGAATTGGCCAGCTCCTGGAATAGTGTATTGACCTAAGATGCATTTTTAACAATATACCTGTAAGTGTATTACAGAGGATTGAACTGCAAGCGGGAGGAAACTCTGAATCCTTAAACAAAGGGAAGATACAGGAATAGTTTCATAGAAACAGTGGATTTGGATGCAGACTTGATAATCAATAAGGGAAATAGAGTTTACGTGAAGAAAAAGACTGCAGTTTCTATATTAAGTGAATTTAGTAGGGAAAAGTTAGGTTCCCTGTATCACTGCACCCAAGGAAGCCCTCAAGAAAAAAGGATAAACCGTAAAAAGTACATGCCTTCATTGAAGGACGCTCTCCAGCTGCAGTCAAACTCCAAGCGATTCAAACTGAGCTTTCTTCTTTTTGCCATCCATCTTTCGCAAATCCACAGGTCTGATAGTGTTGGTTAACTTCGTAGACAGTGTAAATGGATGCTCCATTATATTAAGAGCATGGATGTAGATTTAAATGTAAATGGATGTAAATTTAAATTTGCAGTTTGTGTAAGGATTGTTTGTTAAACCTCACTCCAATCTTCGTTGGAGAATCGAACGCTGATCAACCGATTTTTAGTGCCTCAATATGGAGGGTCGAGTCAAACAGAGCATCAGTGTGTGGGAGCTACTACAACAGTGAAGAGGTTGTGTTTCTTGCTAGTGTTTATACCAAAGAAAAAAGGGCTGAATATAGAAAACTATTTATTCTTGGCTCCATCTGACTGTCAAAGGTTGAGATCTTTGTGGAGAAATTACACCAGATTTAATTGTGCTCTGAAATATCAAGGTGTCAAGGGCAAGTTTGTGTTCCAAATATATTGCCTATGCCAAATTAATCAAGGAGTCAAATTGGAGGCTGAAATACTCATTATATTCATAGGTGATTTGCATCTGAATTGTATTCAAGTACATTAAAGCAGCGAGTCATTTGCTACATTGAAATTAATACTCTGTTGTCTGGTATCCTGCTACTCATCTAATAGTTGCAATTATTTATCATTTTATAGACCAATTTGTAGCTGAAGATAACATCACTTCTCTGATTATATTGGTCTGAAATGGATAGAATAGATGATGTATTGAAACTACTGAATAATTTAATACTTTCCACTGTTGATGAGATGGTTAAGATCAACAAAACCTCTCTTTCCAATATTAAAATTTGTCTCCACAATTCACATGAGAATATTGAGTTTTTGTAGCTTGAGACAAAGCTACAGCAAGAAGAATTAAAACAGAGGAGTCATCATTCTGAACCTGTTTCTGTTCAGAAGATTGAAACAGACTCCCATAAACAGCAAGTCAATAATGTTATAGTTCATTCAAATAAAGTAGTAGTGGTACATGCAGATGCAGAAACTCAATCTGCACTTCCCAAGCCCATCATCAGACCTTGGGAACTACTTGTCCACAACAAGCACAGAACCGGTCTTGGACATGACAAGGACTTGTCCTTTCATATTCCAGACTATGCCAAGCCCATCCATTTTCAGAGTGCTGGATTTATTCATGACAGTTCACCTACTCCTTATGACAGTTCAGCTTCAGCTGTTCCAGACTCTGCCTCTCTTCCACAGCAGCAACAACAACAACAACAGATCGTGAAATGCCAACACTGTGACCGAGTTGGCCATGTGAAATATCACTGTTTTGATCTTCATCCTTGTAAGCACTGTCATAAAACCAGTCATTCTTCACACAGATGCTTCAGAAACAAACGTCTTGCAAGAACAAAGATTCATCTAGGATGGATTGCTTCTTGGCAATGGGCATCAACAGCCAAGAAGATATTCCAAACACATGTCAGAACTTGTTCCGGAGTATTGAAAATTCTTGCAACTGAGTTTTCTCCATCATCTCACCTTGTATCTGACAGGGGGGGAAATGATGATCATCTACAAGCTTCCGAGTCACATCAAGCGAGCCTGAGCCACAACCTGCAACACCAGTTTCAGAGTTGTAGCCAGAGACAAAGATGCCTGTGAGCATGCCTTCAGTTGGCAGTCTAGGACACTTCCTCTAGCAGAAGACTTCAACTTCTTGCCAGTTTTGGAAGAATTCCAAGAACAAAATTGAGAACACTTCCTCTAGCAGAAGACACCAGCTTCTTGCCAGTTTTGGAAGAGTTCCAGGAATTGCA
>APFE030464246.1:19008-34328 GCA_000404065.3 Pinus taeda | reverse complement strand
TTTACAGTTTTGGGCAAATGCTGTAGATACTGTTGTTTATCTAATAAACAGAGGGCCTTCAAGTTCCTTGGATGGTGGTGTTCCGGAGGAAGCATGGAGAGGTAAAAAGGTAAACTACTCTTTTTAAAAGCCTTTTGGTTGTGAGGCCTTTGTCCATATTGATAAAGAAAATAGAACAAAGCTTGAGGCAAAGTCAAAGAAATGTACCTTTATTGGATATGGTGTTAATGATTTCGGTTACTGCTTATATGATTACAAAAATCACAAAATCATTAGGAGTAGAGATGTAATATTCAATGAAAAGGTCTTCTATAAGAATCAGTTGCAAGAAAAGAAATAGGAAAAAGAAAACAAGGAATACGTGGTCCTTGATGAAATCACTGAAAAAGTAATGGTGCCTGAAAATAATAATAATTAACAACCACAACAACAACAACCACCATAATAGCAACAGGCACCCCAAACACTTGAAAGTGGTGTTAGAAGATCTACCAGAATAAGTAGACCCTCTGAATGATACTCTCCTTCATTATATTATTTATTGTTCACTGATTCTAGTTAACCCGAATGTTATGAAGAAGCAATGCAGGTTGAAAGAAGGAAGAAGTGGAAGGTAGCCATGGAAGAAGATATGGACTCCTTAATGCATAACCAGACTTGGGACTTAGTTAGGTTGCCTGCAGGAAAAACTTCATTGAAGAATAAATGGGTTTACAGGCTGATTCAAGGAAGAAGATGGAGGAAAACAGAGCTACAAAGCTAGACTTGTGGTCAAGGGGTTTGCACAGAAGAAAGGTATTGATTTTGATGAAATATTTTCTCTTGTTGTTAAAATGACTTCAATCAGAACTATTTTTAGTCTAGTAGTAGCTGAAGATTTGCATCTTGAGCAGTTAGATGTAAAGCCACCCTTTCTCCATGGGGATTTGGAGGAAGAGATATATATGCAGCAACCACAAGGATATGAGGTGAAAGGGAAGGAGAAACTAGTGTGCCGGTTGAAAAAGAGCTTGTATGGCTTAAAAAAAGCTCCAAGGTAGTGGTATCTAAAATTTGACAAGTTTATGTCTGAACAAGGTTATACTAGATGTCACTCTGATCATTGTGTTTATCTGAAAAAGCAAAATGATGGCAGCTATATTATATTGTTGTTGTATGTAGATGACATGCTTGTTGCAGGATCTAACATATAGGACATAAATGTGCTCAAAAGAAAATTGGTAAATTCATTTGCATTGAAGGATTTGGGAGCTGCAAAACAAATCCTTGGTATGAGAATAACTAGAGACAGGAAAAATCGTAAATTAATATTGTCTTAGAATGAGTACATACAAAAGGTGTTGAAAAGATTTAACATGCACAATGCAAAACCAGTTAGTACACCTTTTGCTAGCCATTTCAAACTTAGATAGGAAATGTGCCCAAAGACCCAAGAAGACATGGATTATATGTCTAAAGTTCCATATGCATCAGCAGTTGGAAGCTTAATGTATGCAATGGTCTGCACAAGGCCTAATATTGCACATGCAGTGGGAGTTGTCAATAAGTACATGAACAATCCAGAAAAGGAACATTGGATGGCAGTGAAATGGATTCTCAAATATTTGAAAGGTACCACAAATCAAGCATTATTCTTTGGTGGTTCAAACATTTCTCTATAGGGATATGTTGTTGCAGATATGGCAGGTGACAGAGATAACAAGAGGAGCACTACAAGATATGTATTTATTGTTGGTGGAACAACTGCCAGTTGGGTTTCAAAAATCCAAAGCGTTGTTGCACTTTCAACAACAGAAGCAAAGTATGTTGCTACTACAGAGGCTGGTAAAGAAATGATTTGGTTACAAAGGTTTATGGGTGAATTGGGTAAGGAGCATGATATGGTCACGTTATATAGTGATAACCAAAGTGCCATTCATCTTGCAAAGAACTCAACATTTCATTCCAGGACTAAACACATGCCTCAAGTACCATTTCATACGATTAGTGTTGGAAGATGGAGAGTTGAAGATGGAAAAGATACACACTAGCCAGAATCGTGCAGATATGCTAACAAAAGTTGTAACCAGGGAGAAACTAAGAACATGTTCAGTTTCAATTGGTATTCAAGGATGACGATGAAGATGAGAAATAACTAGGTTCAAAGAGGAGTCATTGTCCAACAAATGAAGCAGCGATGGAGTTGCTACAATCATTCTCCAAGTGGGAGATTGTTGTGTGTGGAGCATGATTGTTTAGAGGTCTTTGTTTTTAGCCGGATGTATACCCCAGGAAGTTTGTACACCCCTCTCACGCGGGGGGGTGTGGGGGGGTCTTGTCCCCCCCGCAGGGGTCGAGGGGGGCCAATCCCCCCCCAGCTGGGGGGTCCGGGGGCTAGCGGTCCCCTGGAGGGGGCTCAAGGGCAGCGCCCTTGAAGCTAAAAATAGATGTAAAATTTCCTTGTAAAAGTATAGTAATTTCTAATCAATCTGGGTCGTTCATTAGACGGATGATCTGATGGTAGAAATTATGTTTAGTTTAGGGTTTTTTGCTCTAGAAGGAAACCCCTCTCTTTGTATGAGGGCATTGTATTTGAGGTTGTGTAATAGATGTGTATTCTCTGAGCGATAAACAGACAGGTAAGACTATGAGAGAAAATAGAGGATATTACAGTGGATCTGCTGTAGGTTGTGTCTCATCATTTTGCTGGATAATATAAAGGAAGGGCTGGTTGTTTGGGATGGATGTAGTCCAAACTAGGTGAACCACGTATATCTGTGTCTCTCTTGTTTTATGCATTTTCTATGTTTATATTTCTGCAATATTTTATGTGTTCCATTGCTCCGTAATATATAATTTTTTAAAATACATGGCGAGAAATAAAATTTGCAAGGCAAGAATCAGAAACTTGAAGGCCAAGTTCAAGAAGGCATCGAGGAAGTGAAAGGAGCAAGATAGACTTCAGATCTTGGCTAAGACTTCCTTGTCCCAACGTAGCACTTGATGAAGAACACTCAGCCCAAATTTCAAAAAATTTGGGACATGTTTTACAATTTTGGAATTTTTGGGCCAAAACACAGGTTTTTCTGCCCAATGCACTGCGCCACATAGTGCTCGCTTTTGATGGGGGTCTCGTTTTGATGAAAACTCAACATTTTTGGATTTTCCATGAAAAAATATGCATTCTCACCAATGGCCAAGAAATTTTGACAAGTTTTGAGCCGCCAAACGTCAAAAACACCCCAAAAATGACCTTTCTGCCCCTTTTTCGACACACAAGAAGCAGTGTTGGGATAACTCCATTTTGGAGGGGTTAATTGAGGCTAAATTCAAAAATTCCACTTGTTCTATAAAGTAGACAGGTAGAACTTTCCAAGAAGACACTGGGAAGGCCTCCAAAAGTAGCTGCAAAAAGGTGCTATGCATAGAGAAATTAGTGTGACACATTGGGGAAATTTTGCTCAGTTTGACCAAAAATGCTCTGTTTTTCGCCTAGTTTCTTGATAGTTTGACTTTTCTCTTCTTAATGTCAAACCTATGATGTAATTTAATGTAATTTGATGGATCTTGATGTAATTATGTTAAATTTTCACTCATAAAGGTAAATTCATCCATCAAAAAGTAGTTTGCAACTGAATGAATCAATTCCCTAGTTTTTAGAGGCAAGCTGTTCCACTACCTAATTTTTAGTTCTCAGTTTAGAATTGGTTGGAAAACCCATAAAATTATGAGCCTGACCCCTAGAGGCTAGGATCAGTGTTTTTTTTCCTATATCTTGTGATTTTTCAGTCATTAGCAAAGTTTGGACTTTTGAGAAAGTTTGGAGCTTCATTGTAAATATTTTTTAGCAGTTTTGGCTAAGGAATAGATCAGGGTTTGCAACACTCTATGGGATTCATGTGGTATCTTGCTTTGATATTGTGTTTCCTTCTGTAAATATAAGTTTACATGTGTTTTATGTATGCCATTATCTCTCTTGTTTCATCTTAACTAAACAAACAAGGATAAAGGTAGAATCCATTGAAATTTGTAGTGCTCTACCTAGGGTTTGCTTAGTTATTTATGTTTTTAGCTGTTTGAAAAGGATCCCTAAAGTTTCTCACCCTGAGGTAGATTTAGGCCATAACAGAGCACTCCTCTCCATGGAAGTCTTATGTTGGCACATGAAAAAACTATACCATCGATTAGAGCACATTGAGAAACACCTTGGAATCCTCCCTATTGTTGGATACTCATAAGGTAGAAAAAAGGAGCCAATCCCAGTTGTATAAATAGAATCATATCCCTCGCCTTAGCCTAATAACTCTTATTATGTTCTCAGTTTATAGATTATTGGTTTTTTTTGTATTTCTATCAAGGCCTTAAAGTCTTGACTTTTAGATTATGTAATTTTTATTTTGAATCTTTACGTAGATTTCATCTTCTTCCTATCTAAAATGAATACATTTTTGGATATGGTCAAGTTTCCCCAGTGATTGGTCAATCTAAAACCTCTAACATTCTCTTTTAACATTTTATTTGGATAGTAATACAATTATTTATTCCACAATATATATGTGTGCATGAACGTGTGAGATTAATTCAAAGTAAAAGAAATTAGAGGATTCGAGAACAAATAAAATATAACATGAAATATTGATAAAAAATGGAGGATAAAGGAGGGATGTCAGGGGGGAAATTGAAAAGTGGATTTTATTAAACTAAACATGAAGAACAAAAAAATAATAAAAGATAAAATATCTAGGTAGGGGAATATCAAGAAAAATATGTAACATTAATGGTCGAGGAGACGAATAATGGGATTCCAAGATTGTATAATTTTATATTCATCTTGATGATTAAATTAATATTGGTAACTTTAAATTTCAAGGGGTTCTTGAGTGGTGCATGAAGTGTACTGGGCATTCGATGCCATGATTTTAGTTTGGTCAAAACAAATGATATGTTTTAAATTAAAATAAATCTCAATAAGAAAATATTTGGATATGTGATTGTGGGTGGTGTTAGTGATATGTCCATTAAGAAGAACCTTAAATGTGCTCCCAGTTTGGCCAATGTATGATTTTTAATAGGAGTAAGGAACTTGGTAAACTCTTGATCCCTTTATACGGCTTAACTTGTCCTTGGCAGAATATAGTAAGTGATTAAGGATTTTATAGGGTTTAAAGAGGGTTTTGATATTATTTTTAGACAATAATTTGAATGTAATATCAAGGGCACCTTATGTTACATGTCATTTTGTCACAATGACCACCAATCTGGATCTCTCGCTATTTGATGAAGTGTTCTAAGCATTCCCCTACAATGTTGGAAGCAAAAAAATCTCAAAGATGACAATAATACTAGATTACATTCCTTAAAAACATATTTTTAAGCACTTGCGTAGTTTTCCTATTCATTGTTTGTGCAAGCGCAGTTTCAACTACTAGCACCTGTACAATATTGTGCTCCGTGTTCCACTAAAAACTGTGCAAATATCTTATCGTGGGTAAAAATAAAAAGAAAATTCTAAAATCCTTTTTGGGGGAATATTTCTCAACAAAAATTCCTCGAGCCTCTACATACTAAACTATCATCCCTTGGTTCATAAATCAAACTCCCTCTCTTTGTGGAACACTAATCCCAATCTTTATGGATCTCATCCCTTGAGGATAGGATCTCAAATCTCCTCCTCTTGGCCTATAAATTCAACACAGACCAGAGGGAAAGGGAGGACTTCATAATGTAAAATTATGATGTCAAATTAGGGTTGGAAGCTTGTCACCTAAGGGGAGGATTGGAGACTATTGGGAGGAGTTTTGCAACATCAAGGCTAAATTTTAACCTCTCCTTCTTATTCAAGATTAATACAAATAATTGTTTATTTCTTATTTGCACTTGTTATGATGCTCATTGCAAAGCTCCTTGATATTTTTCATAGTTTATTATTTAGGATTAGATTAATGCTATGATATATGCCATGTTGCAATTTCCATTTATGTTGTGTTTCAATATTTATTGATGTTATGATTTTATTCCTTGTTTGGTTCTGTTTATGCAGATATTCTCTTGAAGCAACAAGGAAAATCTTTTTAAAGCATCAAGGGACAACTACAAGAATTTTGTAGAAAGTTAACTAACTCTTGCACATTTCATACATCTTATTTCAGTTATAAACTAAGGAAAGTTTGCACTACTTGTTTGTTTGTTTCTAGATTTGTATTTGAATATAGGGAGATCTCTCTTGTCCACAAGAGAAATTTGTCTGCCATAAAAAAATGGCGACCTTACTGGAGAACGATTTATGATTCATTATGCCTTCATGTGCCTTCCATTACCTTGATTAATTGTGCTCAGATGCTTGAAAAGTTAAACTTTTGGACTTGTGACTTCATTTTTTATTTTTCTTTGTTTTTCTTGGGTTGCACACTTTTATTTTAGAAATAGTGCGCAAGTTGCATAGTTTATCTTTAGCAACAGAGTGACACCGTAATAGTGCCAATTTCTCACCTGTGACACACGTAGAAAAATAAAAAAATTTAGGTATTTTTCAACTCTTCTCTATTGTGGTCACTACTCAAAGGTTTGTCCAATTTTTTAACAATTTTTGGGTGTTTTTTGCTTGCAAGTTTTAGTGTCATATCTTTTGATCTTTGGAATTTTCACAAAATTTCAATTTGAGTTTTTTGTTAATGAAATCTCATATTACATTTGATTTCATTTGGCTTGCATAATTTTTGTGAAAGTTCCTTTACTTACACTTGATTGGTTCGTTTATTGCATTAGTGAAAGAAGGTACTATGTTGCATAAGTAGTTTTGTTATATTGTTCTTACGCTAGTTTGGAATCATCTTGTGACGTTTTTGAAGAGTTCTCTTGCATATATTACATTTGCATGGCCGTGTCCATAGATTACAATTGCATGATTTTGCATCAAATTGTGCATAGTTTACATTCTTGAAAAGTCAATCGTACATTTAGATCAGTATGTTTGATTGTCTTTTTGAGAAAATTCATTGATCTTTACAGTTTAGGGTATTGAGTATTATTGGTTTGATGATCTATCAAAAAGGAGTCTTTCACATCTAGAATTGGTTATGTCCGTCTCTTTTATTTTAGTGAATCTTGTCATATGTTCATGTATGCCTCTTGTAAAGAGTTTTTTCATCGATTGAAAAGCTAGTGTCTCTCATTGCAAGATAGTCCCGATTTGAATTTTCATATTTTTATGCTTTTTCTAAACACAAAAATGGGAAATTTGCTTGGAATTCATTTGCATTAGTATTTTCCTATGGAAAATTAGTGCATTAGAGAATTTGTTGTGGTTTGTCTTATTTATCAATTCTTGCATTGTTAGAAGTGAATGAAACCCCTCTCCTTACTTTAGTTAGGATTTATCGAAGTGAAAAGATTACATTATCATATTTGATTTTAAGTCAAGTTATAACACCACCAGTTCCATTTCAATCAACCTAATGAGTAAATAATAGCTTACAACCAACACTAATAAAATAAATTAGACCTTTCATATTTCTAGGGCTCATTACACCTACATTAGATCAGACTATAGGGCTTTGGAATAGCAAAGGAAGTTAACTTTCCAAAGCTACAAAAAAACAATAGAATCTTGTTGTAGGGAGTAAATCCATCTATTAGAGTTTGATTCTGGGAAGCTCCTCTTACACGTGAGTTAAGCATGCGATCATATTAGAACTAGTGGAGTGATTGACCTCGCTTCATTGGTTACGATAGCACGATTTGCACACATTAAAAATTGTGTCGAAAGATGCTTGGGAGTCACTTGAAGGATACACCTCAAATTAACGATGTTGAGTAACCTTCTAAGGGGTTGAGCTTTGTTACTCTTCCATTGAGTGTATGTCTGATCTGCGATTGTGCCCCCAAGTCAAGTTGTTGTATGTGGTAAATTTAGGGACCAGTATATTAGGGCTTTTACCCAAGGTGATGGTAGGGGGCAAGTCCCTGTTGTACCTGGAAAAACATTTATTAGACTCACTTGGACCTTTTTGGAGGGTATTATTCACTCAAGATGGCATAAGTGAAGTTACTTGCACCAAATTGTGGCCATTAAGCAAGTTTTCAGTATAACTAATTCTACCTACTCTATCTCTAGCCACTTTTCACATTGATCTCTACGACGTTGGGTTTCATCACTAGCTGGTGATTTCAATGTGAAAAGGTTGTTTTCATGGTTTGACTCCTTATATTTATTATTGTGTTTCATTTTTTGTAGACATTAGGTGTGGATTGTGAATTTGGATTGTTAATATTGTTAAAATTATTAATAAAATTCACAAAAGTTGAATATAATGGAAACAATAACAGAATTTACCAATCAAGGAACCCATTTTTACATGAATCCTAGTCCTTTTCCTTACTTTGGAAATGTTGGTCGTCCTTATATGGCTACATTATCATTACCCAAAATTACCATAGGTTTACTGGTATGGTTGTTTTGAACTTCTTTAGTCCCAACTACTCATATTTTTCCACCTCAACCGGATTCTTCACCTCAATCGAGTTCTCCATCTCAACAACCCCAATTGTTTTTTAACCCTTTACCTTCTTGGCCTATTATATCTCCTTCCCTCTCTTCCTCTTCGCTTGGCGAAAGTGTTGATGCTAGTAACTAGGTAGTTAAGAAGAAGAAGAAAGGGAAGAAGAAGAAGAAGTAAAATAAGAAAGGAGTAAATCAACCAACCATGGTTATAATGGTTGGTAATGTGGAAGATATCTCCAACATGCATTGTAAGCCCAAATACCCTTGCAAAATTTGTAAGGGTGGCCACTTTCTTATTGATTTTCTTGGTATTCCAAATGTGTTAGAAGTGTGGTTTAAATATTCTCATCAATTTACTATTGATCCATTAACTAGTGATTTAAAGGTTCGAGGGGAAAAGGGTAAAGTTAGATTTTCTTGTAGGTTATTTTAAGCAAGTCATCAAACTCACATTTATCCTCACATGGATGAAGCCTCAAAATTGTTGGAAAACATTATTGTTTCTCAACAATAACTTCCAACTGGTTACCATAAGATTTCTCCCAACCTACCATCAATTGACAAAGTGATTGATCTAATTCCAAGTATAGTCAATCCCACTTTTCCATTGGAGATTGAAATCCATATCACTCAGTTTCATGAACCATTGATTGATCAAGTGGTTGAATTAATTCCATCTTCGGTCGATCCCACTCTCCCCTTCGAAAGTGAAGTTAATACCACTTAGGTTCTTTTTGTTAATTCATATTCCACCACACAAGGGGGCATTTCACCCATTTCTATGGAGCTCCCTCCAAGCATTGAGGTCGTTTCCTTTGATTGGAATAAATTTTCAAAGCCTTGTCTCCCTTCTTCCACCCCTTTCCAAATCATTATGAAGGATTATGGTAAGAATGTGCATCACATAAATGTAGATGAAGTTTCTTCTATTAGTATTTTATCCTCAAATGCTTCGAAAACTTTGGGTTCCCCTCAGCTTGTATCTGTTACACAATATTTTGGCTTTGCACAGAGCCATCAATGAACCTTTGGCGGATCGTTCCTAAGTTATACATTACCTTGGAAGGAAAAACTATTTGTATTGATGTTATAATAGTCCAAGGCCGCTTGGATTTTAATTTTCTCCTTGGGTGAGACTATGTCTATTTCATGAAATTTGTCGTGAACACACTCTTTAGAGTGATGTCTTTCCCTCACAATGGAAACATTGTGACTATTGACCAACTTTCGGTCATTGGTCTTGATTCAGCAACCAACCATCCAACAACCCTAAATGTTCCATATATGGAAGTGCTCTCTACCTCACCACAGGTTAATTATGTGGCAGCTAGTCCCATGGCCTCACTTGCTAATAGGTGACATGGTGAACACTTCAATGGATACATTTGAGCCTAATTTTCCTATCCCTATTAAGTTCCTTGACATGTGTTCCATCCAGAGAACTATTATTACTTCTCATGAATACCTCTTGGAAGCCATGATCGAGGTGTGTCCCTTGGCATGTGTTTCTTCTAGTTGGAAGCCATGATCAAGGTTCCTATGAGGATGGTTCTTTTACTATGTCAACCTCGTTAAAAAATGAAGCGGGTACCTATGAGGATGGTTCTTGTACTATGTCAACCTCCTTAAAAAATGAAATAGGTCTTATTATACCTCTGTAGATAATTATAGGTTAAGGAGTTGTGCGAGAGCATCTAAAATGTTTTGTTTTAATTTGGATTTTTGGATGACCAATGCTTTAAATTGTTAAACAGGTGTAGACTCTTAATTATTTGTGATATACTAAAAGGGACGATTCTTCACCTTTAACAAAATTTAGCTTTGAAATGATAAGCAAGGTTGAACTCAAGAAAATATATGATTCATTAAATCTTCAAACATAATATTTAACTAATCATATACAGATGATGCTTGTAAAATCGTTTTACAACCAAACAAAATATATTTAAAACTTAAAGGGAAGTGACAATTTAAAGATGTAGAGGAATTAATTAAAACATAAATTTTCAATTAACTAATCTTTATAATTGATCATAACTTCACATGGGTTTTCAGATAGATTGATATTCAATCTTATCTTACCCATATTTTCCCATTAATTTCAAACATATGTAGAGATAAAAAAAATGAGATATAAATAAAACAAAAGTACTCACAGGAACACAAGATTCTTAAACATGAATCCAGAATCCTTCTATTAATCTCAGAAAAAACTCATAGAATTACAATTATGTGTACTGGTTTATCACAAAGGTTCAATCCTTCATACTTGAATCTACAAAATATTTATAGATTTTTCTTCAAAACATCTTGATTAAAAACATTAAATATTTATCTACAAAATATTTATAAAATTTTCTTCGAAGCATCTTGATTAAAAAAAATTCAATATTTATCTACAAAATATCTTTCGAAACTAATTACAAAAATAGAACTAGAAAATAGAAAATTTGAAGTGCATGGACATTTTGCACAGAATTCGAGGCTTATGCTAATGACTGAGGTTGTAAAGTTGTTTTTCTATTGTTTTTCCTAGTTATCTATCCCTTTTCTCCTACAAACTTGCATCCTGTTGTTGAAAGTTTGTTGTCTATTGCTGAAAACCTGTTGACTTGTCAATCAATGAGATGAAATAATTTTTCCCATTTGTCTTCATCAGGAATGGAAAACTTTATCAATTTCCTGTAAGTCTCATCCACTTCAATGTATTTCTGAAAGTTGGGCTTTACTATCAACAAGTGTTTAATCTCATGCTGGATTAGTAAATCAAAATTCAATCCTTCAATAAAAGATTTTCCTATAATGGTTCCCCTGATCTTAGCAAATTTTGATTTATCTACAACTATAGAATGAAATGTACGCTGGTATTCTTCAAGAGGAACCAAACTGTCTCCTATCCCTCGCAAACCTGGAAGTCCTTTTTGATGTAGCACATTAAATTTTTTATGAAACTTATTGATGTTAGCTTCTAGATTATGACACTTGTTTTATAATTAAAGCATTAAATTTATCTTGGTAAGTATCCTCTTGACTTCCATAATGGTTTCAGTCATGTATTCAATATCTAAATATTCAAGCTCTTCCTTTATTTTTGAATTTAAAATATTGATTAATGTTGTTGCATCTCCTGGTTTGTGACACATGTCCTTATTCACTTCTCTTATTACTTCTTTTGATTTCTCCAATAATTGTTCTTGTTCAAAAATTATTTCTATTGAAGTCCACAATTGAGTTATAGATTCATTATATTCAGCCAGATATTTTCTTTTTCTTGTGAAATACTTTGAGAAATAGCAGATTCATTTTCAAGGGTCTCTATTCTCTTAGTCAACCTATGACTCTTTTGTAGTTCTGCCAAGTAAGAATTGCTAGTTTTAATTTTTTGTTCCTGAAGGTTGTTAAATTGAGCTTTTAACTTTTCAATCTCTCATTGGGGGAATTTTGAGGTCTAAAATGAGCCTCCTAAAGAAATTATAAGAGAATAGTGGAAATAATAAAATAAGATTAGCTTACATCATCAAATTTTAGAGCGAAAAAAGAAAAAAACTATTCTTTCAACTTATCTCCCTATGGGTTTACTCAAATTTCAAGCGGAAACACTCTTTGGATGCAAAATTTGATTCATCATCCAATTAGTACACGTTTTTTGTACTTTTGATGGACCTTTCTGTACGAAAAATGAGAAATACATGAAAAATGTGAGTGCAATCACATTTTTTCATGTATTTCTATTTTTTTTTATGTAGCAGGGTCCATCAAAAGTATGCAACATGGGTAACCCTTGGATTAGGAGTTGACTTTTGCATCCAAGGAGTACTCCCACTTGAAATTTGAGTAAAACCTTAGGGAGATAAGTTGAAAATACGTGTTGAAAAAGTAGTTTTATTATTTTATTATTTTTTAATCTTTTTACTTTTTTTACTCCAAAAATGGTGAATCACCCCCCATGGTTGACATCATCATCTTAAATGCTATTGGTTCTTATAAAGTTTATTTTGGTTGTACATTTTCCTTAGGAGGCCCATTTTAGACCTCAAAATTCCCCTAATGTGATCATTTAGCGATAAATCTCCCATAGCTTTAACTAAATCAGTTGTTGAATCAGTGGACTGTGTTTCTATTGTAATGGCTATTGCAATATAAGTTCACGCTGTTGAAGTACCTACATGGAAGTTGTTGCTATGGGAATAGATGCTGATACATTAGCTTGCTATTATTTTTCCTTTAATAAAGTCTCCAACTCAGTCTCCATCTTTTGTATTTGCAGATTTTGTTCAACTATGATCTTGAACATGTTTTCTTTTTCCTTTTCCAATTCACTGACCTCTTTAGTTTGTGGATCCTCTGTAGTAGAAAGTTTAAGATGCTTCCTTAATGCTAATATATCAAATTTTTTTCTCTTTATTATTTCTTCAGCTCCTTTCACATCAGTAGGATCATATCCTAGCTTAATCACCAAATATTCTAAATATTTAATCTTAGTATCCTTAGTCAGAGATGATAATTTTTCCAACTTTAACTGTGGTTGAATATTATTTAATGAAACTTGTAGCTTGGATGCTTCCATTTTTGAGCTAGTCAAAGTGGAGTAAATCATTTCTCCAACTTTCTTGTGTAAGTTAGTCTAGTCAATAACATGAATTTGTTTAGTATCAAAAGAAAAAATATATTTCTTATAATCTTCTGCAGTCCTAGGGAATGGAACTTTACATTCCAGGAGGGCCATCTGAAACTATCCTTTCTCAATATAAAATGTAGAAACATTAGCGGAATTTTGAGGTCTAAAATGGGCCTCCTAAGGAAATTATAAAATAATAGTAAATAATAAAATAAGACTAGATTGCATCATCAAATTTAGAGGGTAAAAAGGAAAAAAACTATTTTTTCAACTTATCTCTCTATGGGTTTACTCAAATTTCGAGCGAAAAACTCATTGGATGTAAAATTTGATTCCTCACCTAAGGAGTATCCATGTTGCATACTTTTGATGGACCCCACTACATGAAAAATGAGAAATACATTAAAAATGTGATTACAATCACATTTTTTCATGTATTTCTCATTTTTCCTACAGTAGGGTCCATCAATAGTATGTAACATTGGTACTCCTTGGATAAGGAATTAAATTTTGCATCCAACAAGTACTCCCGCTTGAAATGTGAGTAAAATCCTAGGGAGATAAATTGAAAATACAAGTTGAAAAAGAAGTTTTATTATTTTATTATTTTTTATTCTTTTTACTTTTTAACTCCAAAAATGGTGAATCATCCCCCATGGTTGACATCATCATCTTGAATCCTATTGGTTCTTATAAAGTTTGTTTTGGTTGTACATTTTTCTTAGGAGGCCCATTTTAGATCTCAAAATTCCCCTAATGGATGTCTGTGCTGAGAAGCTGAAGTTTGCATCTAAAATTCAGAATTGGTAGTGTCCTTTAATGCTTCATTTTTTCTTTTAATATCCCTAAATCTGGCGAAAATACATGGTTTTGTTGCACTATGAATTGGCTCTTCTGTCTGAGATGTTTCTAATGCACTTTTCGAAACTAAGGATACAATAGAACTTGAAAAAATCTCCTCAATTCTTGGAAAAGTTGTAGCATGAGGACCTGTCAGTACCAATGTTGTTTGTTCCTATGAAATTTATTCTTGAAATTGTTCTTCAAGAGGATTAGTTTTCTTTATTTTCTTAAACATAATGAAATCTGTCTCTTGAAATTCTAAAATAGAAGGGGAAACACTTTCCCTTATTCTCTTATACTACATTTCTTATGGAACTGCAGTCTGTGATTTTGTTGAAATGAAAACCTATTCTTCTACTTCCTGCAATGTATTTTCCTATCATTCTTCTTGATTCATGTATTGTTCTATTTCTTGTCTGGGTGTGTGTGCATAAGGTGTAGTTTTTTGTTCTACCCTTAACTTAGAAATAATCCCCAAGGGATCATAAGACTAGGTAAATCTTAATTTAAACTTCATCTGTTTCAAAAAAAGGTCTTCCTCCTTTGTTGCTACTCTGGTGTTAGAAATGAATGGCCCAATGTGTGCTTTCAAATTGAATTGATACTTCTTTTTAACTGACACAAAATGCAGCTCATCCATGTTCATCATTTGTCTAATATATTCTAATGAAAAAACCCTGATTGGCACAAACTTTGGCAGTTTGTATGGAGGAAGCTCACATCCATATACCCTGATTTCTGTGTAATTTTGATAAAGATACCAATCACCACTTTTTTTCTGCTCACTAAGGTGAAAGATTCTTTTGATTTCAAGTGAAATCCTAGGAACAATATCACTACTGAGAAAGCATGAAGCCATATGTAGAAACTAATTTACATAATCACTGAAAGAAAATTCATTAGTGTTCTTCCTCACCTCAAAAGTCTAATGAATTACAGACTGAGGATTTACCTATTCATCTAGCTTCTGTAATGGAAATTGAAATTTATCTGTTTGATAAAACATGAACAAGTAC
Source organism: Pinus taeda (assembly GCA_000404065.3). Taxonomy (NCBI): domain Eukaryota; kingdom Viridiplantae; phylum Streptophyta; class Pinopsida; order Pinales; family Pinaceae; genus Pinus; species Pinus taeda. The sequence continues at coordinate 19,372 of APFE030464246.1, read as the reverse complement.
ACAAGAACTGGTTTGTATTTGAAGTCTCCTTCAATAGAAAACTTTAGAAACTGATCATTAATAGCTTCTACCAAAAATTGATTGTAATTGAACATAAGTGATGGTTAATCAGCTACTGAAAACAATTGTAGAATTGAGGCTTCTGTGATCCATCATAGTTATCAGAAGAGCTTCGGTGTAAATCACATGAAAAAGACCTTTGTCGACGCGTTTCGAAACAACTAGTGTGGTTCATCGCCAAGACAAGTTGAAGAAACAGATCTGGCCTAGCATGTTAAATAGACTGAGTAGAGACTCCAACGACTACATAACGGCTATTTTTGACTCTAGGACCCAGGCCAAAATTATATTAATAAATTTAATA
>APFE030464246.1:0-17060 GCA_000404065.3 Pinus taeda | reverse complement strand
TTAGTGTCATCTACATACCTTTTCCAAAGCTTAGGAGGGAGACGAGCCGAGGCAAGAGCCTTGGCTTCGAAATCTTCCATAAAGAGATTCGTCATGATTAGGGAGAGGGGGGAACCCATGGCAACACCACAGGTCTGCTCGAAGAACTCACCCTCGAAACAGAAGAACGTGGAAGTGAGACATACCTCAACCAGATGAGCGGTATCCGGATCTGCTAGGCGATAGATCACTTCCGTGGCCTCTTTTATAGGTATGCAAGTGTACAAGGAGACCACATCAAAGCTGACAAGAATGTCCTCACGGTCAAGCCTAATATCCTTGAGATCCATGATGAAGGATGTAGAGTCCTTCACGAAGGACTCAGTGTGGCCAACCAGGGGTTTAAGCTTAAGAGCCAGAAACTTGGCTAGAAGGTAGGTCAGACCCCCGATGGTGTTGACGATAGGCCTCAGAGGGACCCCTTCCTTGTGGATTTTAGGCACCCCATAGATTCTAGGAGCAATGGGATTGCTCTCAATGAGCTTACGGGACAGGGCACCCACCGAGTTACTAGACTTGATGGCGTGAGCCACTGTCCTAGAGATTTTCTTTAGAGGGTTCTTAGCAAGTTTTTTGTAACTGCCACTATTGTGAAGATGATCTAACATCTTCTTACGGTAATCATCTTTGTTGAGGATGACTGTAGCCCCTCCTTTGTCCGTCTTAAGGAACATAATATCTTCATTCTGATTTAAGGACCTTAGGGCATAGAACTCCTCCTTACTGAGGTTCCTCCGAGGGGGTTTAGCCTTCCTAAGGACCACAGCACAATCTTGCCTGATGGTGTCCTTAATATTATTAGGCAGATCTCTGATTCCATGCTCCACGTCACAAATAATGTCATCTACAGGGATTTTTCTAGGGGCAAGGGCAAAGTTTAAGCCCTTGCTTAAAAGACTAAAAACGGACGGGGAGAAGGAAAAGATGGAAAGGTTAACAACCTTACTATTTTGAGAAGACGAGGGAAGAGAGACCTTTCTGTAGAGGTTCTCATGCTCATTACTAATGTCAGGACCATCATTGCCATCCTGACATACAATACTCATATTAGAATCACCTACGTTATCAACATTAATAAAACAATTAGTATTACCAAACACACTATTGTTATTACCTAGATTATTAATGCTATTATTAGGAATCATATTATCATATTATCATTATCCATCTCATTATTGATGTTATTATATAACTCATTATTATTATTCTTAGAATTGTATGAATTATTAATCTTATTATTATAAATACTATCATAGTTCATATTGTTATATATATTGGTACTTATGCTAATGCCCTTGTTGTATTCAAAATTGTTGTTATATGGATTGTATAGATTATCTATAATATTCTTATTCCCATTTTTGTTAATATATGATTTATTCCTATTAGTAATATCTTTATTATTTTTATTATATAAACTATTTTTATTAATAGTGGACGAACGTCAACCGACAAGTTGACGGAGGAAACGCTTATGCGATGGGCGCCTTGGGTGGGTGGTCCCGCACGATGGGCGGGCCGACCTCACGTTGGGCGTTGGCGTGTGGAAGTGGCAAACTTTGATGGCGGGTCGGCTGGGCGAATAACTGCTCCAACGCAGCGTATAAACAAGCGAAGGAAACGATGGAAGGATCATCGCACAATCTCATCGCTCTAATGCACATACATCTAAGTGCGAGGTAGAGGAGAGACCCGCATGTCGCAAAGGGCATGCGCCCGCAGGTCGGGTAGCTGGTTTGGAGTGCGGACAGCACGATTATACCACAGTGCAGGAGCGGGTGCGGCACCGCCTAAACGACTCACCGTTCCCATGGTTAAGTGTTTTACGAACTACGCCTTCACTTCCATTAAACTTCACTTGTTAAATTATAATGTGCGGAATTCCATTATAATAACATGATAAACATAATCAAGAACAATAACAATGCATATAATAAAATTCTTTTATTATAGTAAAGAGATTTTACAATATGACAGGGAGGCAAGCTCAACCGGCGTTACAACCGGGCAGGCGCCCGCCCCTGCAAGAGCGCATGGCGGTCTGCCCGAACCACAACCGAATGCCAAACATTCGCCCAAACGGAGGGCGCCCCGTGCCTCTGTGCACGCCCAAATCCACACAACCAACGTTCGCACCAAATATCACAATGCACCGGAGTTCACCATACAATGCACCCGACGTTCACCATACAACCACCAGGCGTTTACCATATAATGCGCCCGGCGTTACCACACAACCGCGCTACCCAACAGCGGGCGGGCGGGTCGCCCTGCGCCCACGCCCGGTCGTTCACCTGACGGGTGGGCGAGCGCACCCGCGCCTACACTGTGGTATAACCGCGCTGTCCGCACTCCAAACCAACTGCCCGACCTACGGGCTCATGCCCTTTGCGACCTGCAGGTCTCTCCTCTACCTCACACTTAGATGTATGTGCGTTAGAGTGATGAGATTGTGCGATGATCCTTCCATCGTTTCCTTCGCTTGTTTATACGTTGCGTTGGAGCGGTTATCCGCCCAGCCGACCCACCATCAACGTTTGCCACTTCCGCACGCCAACGCCCAACGTGAGGTCGGCCCACCCATCGTACGGGACCGCCCACCCAAGGCGCCCATCACATAAGCGTTTCCTCCGTCAGCTTGTCGGTTGACGTTCGTCCAACTCGTCGTATAAACTCGTGAGGCACTCCCCATAACCGCGCGTTCACTTCGTCGCGTTGGTGGAGCGCTCACCATACTTAGCTGATTTTCACCGTGCGGAGGGCGCGCGCTCGGGCCGCAACGCTAGGGCGCTACATCCTCCCCCACTGGAAATCATTGTCGCCCTCGACAATCCTGCACGCCTAAGTACTCTTCGTTCAAATCTCGCAATCTTCCTCTTCCATCTCCAAAATGAGTCCTTCGATTCCCAACTCTCTTCTTCCGGTGCTCCCTTCCATCTGACAAGGTACTCCCGTTTCTGGTGGCAACCAATCCCTGTAGTCCGATAACTCAGTATCTTCTCCAACTCCAAGCCTGGTTTTTCCACTATCCCAGCTGGTCCTCTTGGCGGTTTAGCTCTCTCTGGATGGTCTGAATCAAGCCTGCATCTCTTCAACTGACTCACATGAAAAACTGGATGTTTCATGTGCATATGGTGCGGAAGCTCCAACTTATAAGCAACCTCCCCCACTTGCTTCTCCACACGAAATGGTCCCTCATACTTCTGTGTCAGTTTGGCGGCCGTCCCCTTGGCTGGCTGAAACTGCTCCCCGGTAATCCTGAGAAACACCATATCTCTCACACTGAACTCCACATCTCGTCTTCCCCGATCAGCATACTTCTTCATCCTCCTTGCAGCATCGTGCAAGCGCAACTGTGCCAACTCCAAGGTCTCCTCCCAAGCCTTCATGAACCTCTTCGCATGAGGAATCCTCATACGACCTGTAGTCTCAACGGTGTACGGAGCAACCGGCATCTATCCATTCACCAACTCAAATGGACTGTACCCCGTCGCAGAACTCTTTTGAATATTGTATCTAAACTGAGCAATATCCAAGAGTTCAGGCCAATTCTTCTGATCAGCCATGACATAATGTCTCAAGTAGTCCTCCAGCAATGCGTTGATACGCTCGGTTTGCCCATCTGTCTGCGGATGGTAACTCGAACTCATCAGCAACTCTGTCCCAACTAACTTGAACAATGTCGTCCAAAATCTCCCTGTAAACCGTGTATCTCTATCACACACGATACTCAACGACATACCCCAATACTTCACCATGTTCTTAAAGAACAGCTCGGTAGTACGCTCAGCTCCACATGGTACCTTTGTCGGAACAAAGACAACATACTTGGAAAAACGATCTACAATGACCATAATCCCATTATACCCCTGAACCTGTGGTAGCGAAACAATGAAGTCCATAGAGATGCTCATCCATGGCCTCTCTGGAATAGGTAAAGGCTGCAATAGTCCCCCTTGCCTCTGATTGTCCGATTTGTCCTGCTGACAAATGATGCATGTATGCACATACTCCTCCATCTCCTCCCGCATCTTCTCCCAAAGGAACCCTCTCTCCGACAATGCCAAAGAACGACGCTGCCCTGGGTGGCTAGCCCATGGAGAATCGTGGCACTCCTTCAAGAGGTGCCTCCTAAGACCAGATGTCTTTGGAACATAGAGTCGGCTCCCAAAGAACAAGTAACCATCTCGTAGAAAGAACCTGCGTGTCTTCCCTTCCTTTATCTGCTTCACTATATTCTGCGCTAAAGTATCAGTCTCCACACTTTCCTTCAGTTTGTTTTGCATCTCTTCCGACATCTGAATTCGACTTCTACTCCTTGCTACCCGGTCTTCTCCCTCCAATGGTGCAAGCTGTCCCTTCCTACTAAGGGCATCTGCTAACGCATTGTGTCTCCCCGGTCTATACTCAATAGACATGTCGAACTCTGCCAAGAAGTCCTGCCAACGAGCTTGCTTCGCAGAAAGCTTCGGCTGTGATGCAAAATAACTCGCTGCAACCTTGTCAGTCTTGAAAACAAAAGGCTTCCCAATCAAGTAGTGCCTCCACATATGAATACAATGGATGATCGCAGTCATCTCCTTCTCATGAACCGGATACCTCCGCTCTCTATCCTGCAACTTCCGACTCTCATAGGCCACCGGATGCCCATCCTGCATAAGAACCCCTGCTATGGAAAAATCCGAAGCATCAGTATGCACCTCGAATGGTCTTCCGAAGTTAGGTAACTTCAGTATCGGTGCTGTAACCATCCTTTTCTTCAAATCATCAAATGCCTTTTGACATTTCTCTGTCCAACACCACTTCTTGTCCTTTTCAGTAGGTCTGTCAGTGCCGATGTTACCTTGGAGTAACCTTCTACGAACTTCTGTTGGTAGTTGGTCATGCCCAAGAACACCCTCATATCATGGACATTCTTCGGTTCAACCCAGTCCTCGATAGTCTTCACCCTGCTTGGCTCCATCCGTATGTACCCCTGTCCAACGATGTGCCCAAGGAACGGTATCTCAGTCTGAGAAAACACACACTTCGACTTTTTCAAGAACAACTGATTCTCCCTCAGTGCCTCGAAAACCATCGCCAAGTGCTTCTTATGATCCTCCTCCAAGTGCTTCTTATGATCCTCATCCAGGTATACCACCACAAACGAGTCCAAGTACGGTCATAGGACATCATTCATCAAAGTGAAAAATGTCGCAGGAGCGTTGCACAACCCAAACGGCATAACAAGGAACTCAAAGCTACCATACCTTGTTACGATTGCGGTCTTCTTCTCGTCTCCTTCAGCAATCCACACCTGATAGTACCCATGCCTCAAGTCTAGCTTGGAAAACACTCGGGCCTTCGCAAGCTTGTCGAAGCAATCAACAGCCAATGGCAAAGGATACCTATTTCTCACCGTCTGCTTGTTCAATGCACGGTAGTCACAGCACATCCTTAGCTCATTGCTATCCTTCTTTCGCTAGAATAATACCAGAGCTCCATATGGAGACCTTGAAGGTCTAATGAAACCTGCATCAGCTAACTCCTTTAGCTGCCATTTCAATTCCTCCAACTCAGGCCCTGATAAATGATAAGGTTCTTTAGCCGGGGGTTCCTTCCCTGGTTCAAGCTCAATGCTATGGTCCACCGCACGCCTTGGTGGAAGCTTCTTCGGAAGCTCATCGGGCATCAAATCTGCATATTTGGCAAGCACATCAGAAATCTTAGCTGAAATAGGCATCCCCACTTCATCACCTTCGACTCCCTTGAACATCACCTCATATGTCTCCACGTCTGATTCCTTCATGGCTCTCTCCAAACTTAGTGCAGAAACATGCTACACATTGAATTCCCTCCTTTTCCTATGTGTGGGCAAAGTCCAAGTTTGTGTCTATCCAACCAGCACCACCTCATCACAGAAGGGGACAACAATAGCCTTATTGCCCTTCAAGAAATCTTGTCCAAGTATTACATCGAAGTCGTTCATCTCCATCACCGTGAAGTCCAACTGACCCGTCCAGTCTCCTATCTGCACCGGCACTTCGTGTGCCAAACCTGTCACCTTGGCCTTAGAGTTCACTGCCTTGACCTCCATGTTAGATGGAAGAATCATCAGTCTGACATCTCTAGCCAACCGTGTCGTCATGAAGTTATGGGTGGCCCCTGTGTCCACAAGAGCTTGAGTGGTCTTTCCACGGACCGTCAAGTCTACGAAACCCAGACTGTTCATCCATGATTTCTCCATAACCTGCATACATTTCCGTTCTCGTCGCTTATCATCAAGCCTCTTCAATCCTAAATCAGCTTCAACTGCAGCTTCAACCTTCCGTGAACTTGCTCTGATACCACCTGTCATGCCCCCAACTCTTTTTTTCTTAAGTTGAGCGGGTGCGGCACCGCCTAAACGACTCACCATTTCCATGGTTAAGTGTTTTACAAACTACGCCTTCACTTCCATTAAAATTCACTTGTTAAATTATAATGTGTGGAATTCCATTATAATAACATGATAAACATAATCAAGAACAACAACAATGCATATAATAAAATTATTTTATTATAGTAAAGAGATTTTACAATATGACCGGGAGACAAGCTCAATCGGCGTTACAACCGGGCGAGCGCCCGCCCGTGCAAGAGCGCACGGTGGTCTGCCCGAACCACAACCGAATGCCAAACGTTCGCCCGAACGGAGGGCGCGCCGTACCACCATGCACGCCCAACTCCACACAACCAACGTTCACACCAAATATCACAACGCATCGGCGTTCACCATACAACGCGCCCGGCGTTCACCATACAACCGCCCGACGTTTACCATACAACGCGCCCGGCGTTACCACACAACCTCGCTACCCAACAGCGGGCGGGCGGATCGCCCTATGCCCATGCCCATTCGTTCACTTGACGGGCGGGCGAGCGCACCCGCGCCTACACTGTGGTATAACCGCATTGTCCGCACTCCAAACCAGCTGTTCGACCTGCGGGCGCATGCCCTTTGCGACCTGCGGGTCTCTCCTCTACCTCATACTTAGATGTATGTACGTTAGAGCGTTGCAGCCCGGGCGCGCGCCCTCCGCACGGTGAAAATCGTCTAAGTATGGTGAGCGCTCCACCAACGCGACGAAGTGAACGTGCGGTTATGGGGAGCGCCTCACGAGTTTATACAATGAGTTGGACGAACGTCAACCGACAAGCCGACGGAGGAAACGCTTATGCGATGGGCGCCTTGGGTGGGCGGTCCCGCACGATGGGCAAGCCGACCTCACGTTGGGCGTTGGCGTGCGAAAGTGGCAAACATTGATGGCGGGTCGGCTGGGTGGATAACCGCTCCAACGCAGCGTATAAACAAGTGAAGGAAACGATGGAAGGATCATCGCACAATCTCATCGCTCTAACGCACATACATCTAAGTGCGAGGTAGAGGAGAGACCCGCAGGTCGCAAAGGGCATGTGCCCGCAGGTCGGGCAGCTGGTTTGGAGTGCAGACAATGCGGTTATACCACAGTGCAGGAGCAGGTTGAGCAGGTTGCTCATGACAGTGGAGTCAATACTTGTAGGTGAAGGAAGCTAGTTTTCACATGAGTGGAACAAGGGCCAGTTCATGGTTGCAGGGTGCTTGGTGAAGCTGGTAAAGGTTGGAACTGGGTGTCGTAGAGTAGTGCAGGCGGTACTACATGCTGGTCATACGATTTGGGCACTTGTCAGGTGGACAAGTGGGACTACGTGTGGGCAGGTATACACGGTTTGGGCGTTTGAACGAAGTACGAACCAGGGGAAGACGAAGAACAAGGCATGGTAGGTTTGGAAGAATGTGAAGGGAAGCTCTTGCTTACCTTATACAGGTTGAGGCGGTTGAAAAAGGAGAATCCCCGCAGCTTGCAGTCTTGGAGAAGAACGTTGAAGATGAGCTTCTTCAACTTGGTTGGACAATGGAGCAAGTTGAAGTTGCAGATTGTGTTACCAAGGAAGAGGAAGTCTTGATGACCGATGATGTTGCAGACTTGACCGTGACCGAGGATGAACTTGAGTTTGATCAAGTTGGACCAGGATCGTGCAGTTTGCAGACATGTATGGATGAGGGTACTCTCATGGAGGAACCTCATGATGATGTAAGTACTATTGATACATGTGTTTCATTTGAGCATTTGGTAGATGGACCATGTGCAGGAAAGGGCAAAGCCAGTTTGCCAAAGCTAGAGGACATCTTAACATGGGTGCTTATGGTGAGACCTTATATGGAGAAACAAGGATTGTTGATGTTTGCAGGACTTGTTGGGGTTGTTTGTGACCTTGTGGTAGAAGGTACAAAGGCCCGTGACAAGGGTGGAACTTGATGATCGTTGTGGATGATTGGGTTGTGCTTTAGCCACATGGCTAAGTGCCCGGCGTGACCCATGGACAGTTAAAGGGCACACTCTTGGGTGGACTTCTCATGGCCGAGACCAAGAGATAGTCTTGGTGACACTTTGGTGAAGGAGCTATGATGGAAGGGACTCGTAATGACAAAGCTTTGGTGGACTCCTCATGGACGAGACCAAGAGATAGTCTTGGTGACACTTTGGTGAAGGAGCTATGATGGAAGGGACTCGTAATGACAAAGCTTTGGTGGACTCCTCATGGACGAGACCAAGAGATAGTCTTGATGGACACTTTGGTGGAGGAGCTATGATGGAGAGACTCATGTGATGATGTTGTTTTGGGTGGACTTCTCAAAGTCTTGGTGACACTTAGGTGGAGGAGCTATGATGAAGGAAACTCATGACATGATTGGTGACCGAGTTCACTAAACCAAAGATGGCAGCTTGGATAGGGATGACCGATGGTTGTGATGAGCCTACTTGGGTGGACTACATGGACAACTTAGTCATGGACATCAGGTTGGAGACATGGAGCATGGCAGTCTTATGCAGGGACATATTGTAGGTGCACTTGTGGAGATGTCACTTATGGGCATCCAATGAGGTGTAACCAGGCATGGATGTTGAGCAGATAGATTTGCTTGTGTGACATGGAGATTTATACTTATGAGCCTATGGGGAGGTTGTACACTCTTGTGCAACAAAGCCATGGACTTGGATGGAGTTGTGAGCAGCCTATGGAGCATTCTTACTACATGGAGAGCTGAGGCATCTTGCAAAGACCTTTGGGTGGAAACTTGTATGCTTGCTAGAGTGTTGGTTGAGGATGGCTTATGGAGCTCATGATGACATGAGATTGTTGTGACTTCTTGGGGACTTCATATATGGTGGACTTAGAGGATCTGATGCATTGAGGAGCTGAGGGCAGAGTCTTTGGTGCAATATGGGATGCACACTTTCAAATTCCATGTATGGTCATGGCTTGAAAGAGTGACTTGATGTGGATGATCGGTATGAGGCACTTTGAGGTGATGGAGTTACAATGATGATGGTACCTTGGTGGCTACACTTGGGTAGGGGTTGAGCCGAGACTCAACTACTTTTACACATGGGATCTGATTGATCTTTGATCATGGGCAGCACATGGAAACATGAGGAAGGTGTTCTCTTGAGGCACTTGACTTGGTGATGAGGTGCTCTCTTGGGACACTTGACACTTGATGGAGAAGTGTTCTCTTAGGGCACTTGGATGACTTGAGGGATGGCACATTGCAGATGTGATGGAGATAGCTTCATGTACATGGATGTGGCAAACCGAGAGTTGGAGATTGATGAGATGGTCTCTTCACATGGAGGAGGCACACTTATGGATGATGTTGGGATTGATGTGGCTAATTTCATTTAGCACATTGACACCAAACATCATGGACATGTTGCAGATGAGATGAGGACTACTTCATGGACCTGATCATGGTTTACTTATGGATGGATTCTTGATCAAGTTCAAGATGTGACAGGATGCTTGAGGAACAACTGATGGTAGCATGAGGACGTGCATTCTCATGGTTTGGGCATGATGGTTGGATTAGCTACCCAACTAGTTCAGGCATGAGGGGCTAGCATGTACATGAGGTATTGGCATTATGTTGGAGTATCATGGCAGCAGGTTCACATGGGAACGACACATGATGAGGTTGACACTATATGTTGCAATAGGCATGTAGCTTGAGATGGAGGGGCTAGCCTTCCAAGATGGAGCAGCATGTGGAGATTGTGACATGATGGTTGATTGTCATGGATTGAGAGGACTTCCGATTTTTGAGATGAGATGTTGCCACATGGTTGAGGTGTGTTAACACTTGTTGACATATCATGGGTAGTTTGCACATGATGGAGATGATGCACATGATGGAGTGGACACTTTGTTGTAGTGGACATGTAGCTTGATGTTGAAAGGATCAGCCTTTCATGGTGGAGAGCAACATGGAGAGATTGTGGCAGGTGACCGGTGGTCATGGACATCTGGTATATGACATACATTAGTATGGACTATCTTGGTGGCAGTTGGTCACTTAGATGAGACATGGTGGAGATCGAGGCCTAAATATGTTGCAGGGTGTTTGCCATATATGTGAGGGGAGTCGACATCATGGATTGATGCTTGGAGTTGAGATGTTGTCAAGGACGACAACGACTTCAGGTGGATGAGGATGTAACGCCCTAGAGGAATGCGACAGGCGAGTGCCGGGCGTCTGGGCAGGCGCGTGCCAAACGGGCACACGAAGGCACCGTCACACAAAATGCGACGTTACACCTGGATGATATGCGACAAAAGCTTAACAACGAACGACAGACATGTACGTGCGAACAGTCACATATGAGGAGGTGTTAAGATGTTCATACGTCGGTTATGGGGGCAACGCTACACATGGAAGCCGACAGTTGTTGGGCGATGGATGGGGCTTCGTGTGGAGGTTTGGGGCATTGGCCAAGGGGCTTCGCCCACCCCTCACACACACGTTAGCCACCATATAAACACGCATGAGCGTTGGAGCATTGAAGACACATTCGATCATTGTTTCACACACATCTACACATAAGACAAGAGCTAAGTGCGCAGACTTAGTTGGTGAATGCGCATAGCTCATGCACACAACGTGAAGAGTGCGTAGAGCTGCTTGGGTGTTGGTTGGCAGGTTTGTCGTAGAATTGGGTGATGATTGTGCAGACTTCGTGCAGGGCTTCAGGTAGTGTCGCAGGTGGTCCGAGTGTACACCTTTCTACCGTACAAGAGTGCACAAGTGTTGTAAAGGCAATTTTATGCCTCGGTTGTAAAATTGGTTAAGTGTTGGCCTTGGATTTTTCCAGGCACACTTGTATATTGTAAAACTAATATTCTTAATAAACGATTGGGCAGACTCACGTTACGGGGAGTTTCCCCTCCCCTTTATACTTGTGCAATTGTTGATGTTCTTGTTTTATAATTGCGATGGTTAATGAATGAGTATGGGCTTCATTAAGTATAAAGGATAATAACACGTTTACTTGGTTGTGAAACACAAGCTAAGTATCGGTTGTGAATTAGGCGTAGTACGCACACATAAGTATTGTTAAAAAGAAAGTGTAGGGTGGTGCCGCACCTCGCCGGCATGGTTGGAAGACCACCATAGGCTTGGGGCGTGACATCAGCTACCTAACTACCACCACCATATGTGCTTTCATTTCCTATCCTATCCCATCCCAACCCTATTAAGTTGTTTATCATGGATTCCTTATCCAATCGATCAATTTCATTTCACGTTTTCAGGGCGGGGATTGACCATAATTTGCAGAAGCGCAACAACAATTTGTTGGCCTCGATTTCCTTGTTGTGAAGCCATCGTTCACTTCTTAAGTTCACCATCATCCCCACCCATTAGCCGACGACCTTCATAGCAGCAAATTAATTCTCTACAACTCTATTTCTGAACGACTCTCGACCTCTCTGTTACGACAGCAACATGGATATGAGATCCTTTCTTGTTTCACTTCTCATCTTTGTTACCGTTATCATGGCCGCCTCAGTCGACATGGGTGCAACAAACACATTAGTGTTGGGTCTAACATTGGGTTTTTACAAAAAGACATGCCCCCAGGCCGAGATCATTGTACAAGACACTGTTGCAAAGTACATGTTGAGGGGCCTTTCTCTCGCAACTCCTCTCCTTAGGATGCATTTTCACGATTGCTTTGTCAGGGTTAGTAATTTTTTGGTCTCCCTTCTCCTCATTCTGTTTTAAGTGTTTTTATGATAAGCTAACGATTTTGGCCACAAGGGTGTGATGCGTTAGTGTTATTGAATACAACGAACAACAACAAACCTGCTGAGAAGGACGCTATCCCAAATCTGACTTTGAGAGGGTTTCAAGTAATTGACGCTGCAAAGGAAGAACTTGAAAAGAAATGCCCAGGTGTAGTCTCTTGTGCCGATATTCTTACAATCATTGCCAGAGATGCAGTTGATATGGTAAGTAATTGTTTGATGTCGGTTCTATACAAAATATTCATGAAATCAAATTAATTCAGCTGTAATTCACTGCATGATCAAGCCTTTAAATGTAATAACAACTTAATGGTTAAATAACTCATTGCAGCTCAGAGGCCGCAGTGGAGTGTACCCATAGGACGGAGGGATGGTGTGGTAATCAGAGAATACACGAAACACACACAACATATCTTCATTCTATGGCTGAACTTGTTTTTATACACATCAGAGAACTTTCTGGAGTCGGTGGCTTCTGCAGGAAGCTATCCATCTCTCAAGGCATCCGCCGAATCCTCCAAAACAATGTAGCAAATGAATTAATGGCAGGTGATTGGAATTAATGTCTTCCAACACTCCCCCTTAATTCCAACCATATGACAAATATACTATAGCACGATACATAAGATACTGTAAACATACTCTTAATTGTCATGCTTGCTAGTCGAAGTCTCAGCCAGTCTTACAATATAATCTTGATTTTCTACAACACATAACTTACTTCTACAAAACTCAAATTTTGCCTTCCCAGAAGGCTTAGTGAATATGTCAGCTACATTCTCATTTGTAATACAGTACATTAGAGAAATTTCTTTTGATTGGACCATTTCTCTTACAAAATAATATTGCGTGTCTATATGTTTTGACCTTGCATGACATAGAGGATTGTTCCCCAGTTTGATGGTGCTTTGATTGTCACATCTGATCACTATAGGTTCTTGTTGACCTTCACCAACATCTTCAAGTATTCTTCTGAGCCGTATAGCTTCATAGGTGCCACTACATAATGCTTTATATTTTGTTTCAGTTGATGACAAGGAAACTGTTGCTTGTTTCTTACTACTCCATGATATAGCTCCCGATCCTATATTGAATATGTATCAAGTGGTGGATTTCCTATCATCTGGATTTCCAGCCCAGTCAAAATCAGAATGACTTGTCAATTCAACATTACAAGCATTAGTATATTCAATACCAAAATTGATAGTTCCTTTTAGATATCGAAGGACTCTTTTTGTAGCTATCCAATGGCTTTCATGAGGCTTAGCCATGAATTGACTAAGTATGCTTACTGCATAAACAATGTCTGGTCTGGTGGTAGTGAGATAATTCAGACTTCCCACTAATTGTCGATATAATGTTCCATTCACCTCTTTTGTTCCATCATCACTTCTTAATATGATATTTTGTTCCAATGGAGTACTTACTGCTTTGCATTCATTCATATGAAATTTCTTTATTACTTCATTTGTATATTTGTTTTGTGTGATTAAGGTTCTTCCATCATCTCTCCATACTTCAAGACCTAGACAATAGTGCATCTTACCAAGATCCTTCATCTCAAATTCCTGTGATAACTTCATTTTTATATATGTAATTAATTTATCAGCACTCTCTGTTATTATTAGATCATCAACATATATAGAAAGTAATACTATATCCCCATTTCTCTCTGTCTTGACATACAAATTAGGATCATTTTTACTCTTTTTAAATCCTTGGTGAAAGAAGAATTTGTCAATTTTCTCATACCAATATCTAGGGGCCTGTTTTAGTCCATATAAGGCCTTTTTTAACTTGCATACAAGATGTTCTTAACCCTTTTTTACAAATCCTTCTGGTTAAACAAGATAAAATTCTTCTTTAAAGTAACCATTTAGAAAAGCTGACTTTACATCTAATTGATGTAGCTTCCAATCATATTTAGTTGCCAATGCTATCATTATTCTGATTATATTCATTTTTGCAACCGGAGCAAAGGTATCGTCATATACCTTCTTTTTCTGAATAACCTTTTGCAACCAATCTTCCCTTATACTTGTCTATGCTACCATCTGCATTAAATTTTATCTTTTACAACCATTTTGATCCTATAGGGATTTTATTTTTAGGTAATTCTGTTAATTCCCAAGTTTCATTTTTCATTATAGAATCATATTCTTCTTTCATAGCTTCCATCCATTCTTTATGATTTTTGGCTTGTTCATAGTTTAAGGGCTCAAAAATAGTGATTACTTGAGACATTAAGGCATAATCTTTATACTTGATGGGGGCTTGAATCTGTCGTGTTGACCTTCTTAGAGGTTCATTACTTTGTGGAGTACCTTCTTCTTTTCTTCTCTATGGAGTGCTTTCATCACTTCTTTGTGGAATTTGATTCCTTGATGTGTCTTTTGGAATGTCCATGTGTTCTAGTTCTTGGGTTGATTCCACAACTTCTTCTTCTTCCTTAAAGCTTTCATAAGAAGACTGCCATGTATTATGTTCATCTTCTTTCATTTGTTTATCTACATGCTCATGAAATATAACATCTCTACTTGCAAATACCTTGTGAGTACTTGGATCATACATTTTATATGGTTTTTGATCAGTGTAATATCCAATAAAAATACATTTGATGGCTTTGGTATCTAAATTTCTCCTATCCTCTTTAGGAATATGAGTGAAGGCCTTGCATCCAAATATCCTTAAATGATTAACTTTAGGTTTAAAACCATACATTGCTTCCAATGGTGTTTTGTGCGTAAGATACTTAGTAGGGCTTCTATTTTTAAGATATACAGATACGTTAATGGCTTCGGCCTAAAAACTATTAGAAAGTCCTTTACTTTTAACATACATCGAGCACATTCAAATAATGTTCTATTCTTTCTTTCAGCTACTCCATTTTGTTGAGATGTATGTGGTACTGTAAATTATTTCATAATTCCATTTTGTTTGCAATATCTGATAAGAGCTCCTGAAGTGTATTCACCACCTTTATTTGATCGAAGAATTTTAATGCTCTTCTCTATTTGTTTTTCAACCATACTCTTGAATTCTTTAAAGTATTCAAACATGCCAGTTTTGTGTCTTATAAAGTATACCCATGTGTATCTAGTGCTATCATCAATAAATATAAGGAAGTAATATGCTCCACCAAGTGACTTAATTTGCATTGGGCGACATACATCGGTATGCACTAGTTAAAATATTTCACGCTTTCTTCTATTTTCATGCATAGGAAATTCTTCCCTATGTTGTTTTTCTAGTGCACAACCTTCACATTCAAAGTGTTCACCCTTTATAATTGGAAGACTTTCTACCATCAATTTTTTTTGTAGTAACATTGGGTCATTATGATTTAAGTGTCCATACCTTTGATGCCAAAGTTCTATAGTTGACATGCCTATTGATTCCAAAGCTTGATGCCCATTCTTCATTACATCCAACTTGTATAAGCCTCCAACTCTCATTCCTTTTGCAATAACCTTGTATTTCTCCTGCACATCCTTTACCAAACAATGTGATTTCACAAACTCAACTTTTAAATGTTGATCTGTGATAGTAGAGACTGAAATTAAGTTCTTCTTTAATCCTCAAACATACACCACATTTTGAATTTGTTTTTCTTGTCCATTAGGTATCATAACACTTAATATTACAATATCCTTTAATTTTATGTGATCTATTATCTCCTAAATAAATGTGTCCACCATTATTGATTTCATGATAAGTATCAAACCAATCTCTTTTGCATGACATATGGATTGATGCACCAAAATCTATAAAGCAAACATTATCATCATCAATTTTTGTTGATAAAGCAACATTGGACACAAACAATTTAAGATTGTTAATATCTTGACTAATTGTTTCATCTCTATCAACATAATTTCCTGAATGCCTTTTTTGTTTAAATTGATCAAACCTCCTTTTCATACAATTCTTAGCAAAATGACCAGGTTTTCCACAGTAATAACACACATCATGTCTACTTGATTTGGCATTTGTCCTTGGTAAAGGGGTACCTTGAAATGATTTTACCTGTGGCTTTTTGCCTTTATTTTTCTCCCACTATTTTCCTTTGAAGGACTACTTCCCTTTGGTCATCAATGCCAGATCTGAATTGGGAGATTTTTGTTTAAAGCTTCTTCTCTGCTCTTCTTCATGCATAAGTGTTACACTGAAATTTGTCACCATGGTTATCTGCAGTTAAATAGCCATGTTTTCCTCCTTGTCAAGCCTCAAACCTTTGCTCTTCATGTCAAACTTCAAAAAGAGAGAAAGTCACTTTAAAACATGTTTATCTCTGGGTACGCAGGTTCTCTCTACCTTGCCTGCGTGTACGCACTTCTAACACACTGTACCTGCGTATTTATACGCTCTGTAAGCTAAAGGTTGGGTGCGTACCCCTGTAAAGGTCAAAAGGCGCGAGTTTCATCTCTAAAAAGTTACTTGTGGTCACTTCTAGAGCCTTCTAGAAGAGTGTTTGACGTGTATTGAGCGCCTCCAGATGGTTCATGCACCCCTATGATAGAGGAACTTATCCCATCAAGAGAGGAGCTACCCCATCCAAAAGAGGGAGTATCCCATTGATGTTGGAACTGAATAACTTCCTCTAGAATACTATAAATACAGGCCTTGGGCCAAAGGAGGGGAGGTTGAAAGCTGAACATTCTAAAGGGTAAATGCTGCTGGAATTAGGACTTCCATTGTTGACTTGTGAGGAGAGATCACTATTCTTCCTTGTTGCCATAGTAGGAGTGGGTGAGCTTGTCAAAGTAGAGGAAATCTCTTACTGGACCCTGGGAGGAACTTGCACAACACCAAGGCTCAGGTTGTAATGGTTCCTTTTTTGTTTCCTTAATACAAATAAGTCCATTCTTCTCAATGAT
>APFE030464245.1:0-21586 GCA_000404065.3 Pinus taeda | reverse complement strand
GAGCAGATCAAAGGTAACCAGATCTTCCGGTGGAAAAGTTCAATGGTTAATGATCACTTTTCTTTTTGGCCTTTGATTTGCTGAGAAGCCCTTGATTTGTTTTAGTGTATAACCATTTCATTGCCAATATTTTAGACAGACAATCCTATGTTGGGAGAACAAAATGGAAGAAGTAGGGACATGCTCGTGGCTACAGATTCACAAAATGAAATCGAGTTACGAGTATGTATGGATCTAGATTCTCTTTCAATAGGTTACGCTGGATGCGACTAGTTTTGCTCAGCTCCATGTATCTATCTGCTGGTTTGAATTAATTTATTTTTGGATTAATAATGGATTTACTATGGCTTTCTAGTCATTTAATCCATCTATCGTGTAAATTAATTCTCTGTATTAGTTTTATTGTGAGCTTAACCCATCTGCCTCTCTTTAGGAATTAACCTGGGCATATTATTTTTTTATTTAATTAATATTTCTTTAATTTGTGGAGGTTTAATGTGCCTCTATTTCAATGAATCCATCAGAGCTTACGAAATTTATGGATCTGCTTTAAATCTAGACCCATCTGTATTATCGAGTTACTGATCTGCATATTCTTGTAATTTAACTGGCTCTCTTCATACAATTTCGAATGAATCAGTATCATGATTGGCTAAGCTTGGCTTGTGCCGGCAACGCCATCCTCGGCTTCTTGATGGCAATGTCGCCGAATTTCTGGGTTTATTTGATAATCCATACGGGGATAGCATGCAGTGGCGTAGGTTTAATGTCATTTGTTTTGGCGACGGAGCATGTGGGTCCCTCCCAAAGAGGTCCAGTACGCATGTCGGCATAGGGTAGCTCTCATCTCCACTCCCTCCGCCTTGTATTGCGTCTTCGTTCTGACGGCAATGTCGCCTAATTCCTCGGTTTATTGAAGAAAGCACATGTGTAGCTTATATTCCTTTGGCCACCCCCGCTTCAGTAAGCATGTCGGTAACTTATACATCCACGCTTCACGCCACCCCTACTCCAGTAGGCATGTTGGCCTCCGACTCCTATTCCTTCAGCATAGGGTTGCTCTCTTCTCCATTCCCTCCGCCTTGTATTGCCTCTTAGTTCAGAAGAAAGCGTATCACGCGTATCCAAGAAGATGAGCATCGCCCTCCTTTCGAACTTGTCAACCATAATTGCTTTCAGAGAATATGCAGGAAACTCTTCAATTCCATTAAGGAAAACGCTCAGATATAAATTGCAAGCCAGCCATATCCATCCCATCGCGAAAGCCAGCGAGTCCTGTGCGTAAAGGGCACCTTCAAAATGTCCACAAGGCTTCTGATGAATCGCCATCATCTGTGGCATCTTTTAGGTCCCCGTCGAAGGCCAACGAAACTCCATCTGGTATTGACTTTCGGTTCTTGGACGATATGCCTACTGAACCTCTTCTGGAGGGACACATGGGCTCCATTGCCAAAACAAAGAACGATAGACAGAGTATCAAATAAACCCAGAAATTAGGCGGCATTTCCGTCAAGAAGCTGAGGATGGCGTTGCCGGCACAAGGCAAGCTCAGCACTCCCTTGGAATTTCAAATGAATCACTATCATGATTTGATAAACAGTGAGTTTACTCGTATTCGTATTTATCGTTGACATCTCCATTTGAGGACACCTAATATTTAAAGTTGAAAGCCGCATGCCTATGTGCGTATAGAATTTTCCTTTTTACGGTTGCTTTCATCATTTTCACAGTCATAGTCTGTTTTTGGAAGTAAAATCGATAAGCGTTTTTTGACCCCCAATTCCATTGTTTTCAGAATTATATATATACACAATGTTTCAATTTATTTCACTGTATGTTTTTTCAGTAATTCAGGTGAACCAAAATTATTTGTTACATGTAAATGATAGTGTTTTCTTGATGAAAATATTTTGAATAACCTATAAATTTTATATTTCAATAATTCATATTTTTTCAATAAGTATTTATTTATTTTTTTATACAGCTTTATTTACTAAAATAAGAAATAGGGAATTTTATTTTTCCTTAATTGATATAAAATCAATTTTTTTTTTAAGTGTGCTCTCAATAAAGTAAATTATCTTTTTATAATTTCCTAAGCATTAATATATTTCATATGATTCTTCTTATTTTTATATTTTTTAATAATATAATATATAAATTTTATAGTAGTGATTTTATTTTTTAAAGTGTTTTCTTTTTTATAAATTTATTAATTAATTACTTAACTGAACCATATTTTTATATATGTTTTCGTTGTATATTGAAAAATTATTTTTATTATAGAATTTATATTATGTAAATATGTTTTCAATAAACATAAATTTCTATTTTGTAACTTTCTTAATAAATCCATTACTTATGTTTACTACTTTTTTATGTGAAGTTCTTTCACTTTCATGCATGATGTATATTTATAATATACATTGAGATTTAGGGTCTAGGTTTGGCTAGTTTAGTGTAGGTTAGGCTAGAGTGGGGTGGGATAGGCTAGGTAAGGCTAGACTATTTAGGCCAAGCTAGGCCAAGTTAGTTTAGCTTAGACTAGGCTACTTTAGGCCAGAGTAGGATAGGCTTGCTTAGTTTAAGCTAGGCTAGGCTAGGTTAGGCCAAGCTAGTTTAAACTAGGCTAGGAAAACTTAGTTCAAGCTAGTGTATGTCAAACTAGGCTAAGCTAGCTTAGGCCATGCTAGGCTAGGTTAATTTAAGTTATGCTAGGCTAGGCTACACTATGATACGATAGGCTAGGCTATCTTAGGTTAGGCTCAACTAGTTTAGGCTAGATCAGGCATGTGTTAGGCTAAGCTAGATAATCTATTTTAGGATAAAGTTAGGTGAGGCTAGTTTATGATAGACTACTTTAGGGTAGGCTAGATTAAGGTAGGATAGAGTCGGCTAGGGTAGGCTTGGATAAGCTAGGCTTAGGATAGGCTAGGCTAGGCGAGGTTATGCTAGGGTAGGGTAGGCTAGGTAGGGTAGGATAAGGTAGGGTAGGGTAAGGTAGCCTAGGTAAGCTAGGTAGGTTAGACTAGGCTAGGTTAGGTAGGCTAGGGTAGGCTAGGTAGGGTAGGCTAGGTAGGCTAGGGTAGGTTTGGCTAGGTGAGGTAGACTTGGCTAGGCTAGGTGGCTTGGCTAGGCTAGGGTATGGTAGGTTAGGTTACGTTAGGTTAGGCTAGGCTAGGCTAGGTTAGGCTAGGCTAGGCTAGGCTAGGTACACTAGGCTAGGCTAGGGTAGGTAAAGGTAGGCTAGGCTAGGCTATGGTAGGCTAGGGTAGGTTAGGGAGGCTTGGTAAGGGTAAGATATGGTAGGGTAAGGTAGGGTACACTATGTTATGGGAGGGTAGGGTAGGGTAGTGTAGGCTAGGCTAGGCTAGGTAAGCTAGGGTAGGCTAGGACAAGCTGGGTTATGGTAGGCTAGGTAGGGTAGGCTAGGGTATGTTAGCGTAGGCTATGCTCGGGTACACTCGGCTAGGTTATGTTGGGCTAGGGTAGGCTAAGTAGGTTAGGTAGGCTAAGCATGCTAGGGTAGGGTAGGGTAGGCCATGGTAGATTAGGGTAGGTTAGGCTAGGCAAGGCTAGGCTATGGTAGGGTGGGTTATGCTAGCTAGGCAAAGTTTTGGTAGGATATGATAGGCAAGGCTAGGCTAGGCTTAGGTAGGTTAGGATACCCTAGGCTAGGATAGGTTAGGCCAGGGTAGAGTAGGCTAGGCTAGGGAGGGTAGGCTAGAGTACGATATGCTACCGTAGGCTAGGCTAGCATAAGCTAGACTAGGGTAGGTTAGGCTAGGCTAGGCTAGGTTAGGCTAAGGTAGGCTAGGTTAGCGTAGGTTGGGATAGGCTTGGGTTAGGTAGGTTGGGATAACCTTAGGATAATGTAGGCTAGGCTAGGTTATGTTAGCGTAGCCTAGGTAGGCTAGGATAGGCTACATTATGCAAGGCTAGGTAGGTTAGGCTAGGCTAGGCTAGGTAGTCTAGGGTATGGTAGGCTAGGGTAGGGTATGGTAGGCTAGGCTGGGTTAGGATAGGTAGCCTAGGGTAGGGTAGGCTACGATAGGCTTTGGTACGTGAGCCTAGTCTAGATTAGGCTAGAAGAGATTAGTCTAGATTAGGCTAGGCTAGATTAGAGTAGGCTAGACTAGCTTAGCGTAGATTAGGCTAGGCTAGATTAGCCTAGATTAGGTTAGATTAGGCTATGCTACGCTAGGCTAAGTTAGGTTAGGATAAGCTAGATTATGCTAGTCTAGATTAGGTTAGATTAAGCTAGATTAGGCTAGACTAGGCTAGGATAGATTAGGCTATGTTATATTTGGCTAGATTAAGTTAGGATAGGCTTGGTTGTATTAAGCTAGGCTAGATTGGGGTAGGTTAGATTAGGTGAGGCTAGGCTATGGTAGACTAGATTAGGCAAGATAAGGCAAGATTAGGCAAGATTAGGCTAGATTAGGCTAGGCTAAGCTAGATTAGGCCATGCTAGGCTTGTCTAGGCTAGGCCACGCTAGACTAGATTAGGCAAGATAAGGCAAGATTAGGCTAGATTAGGCTAGGATAAGCTAGATTAGGCCATGCTAGGCTTGTCTAGGCTAGATTAAGTTAGCCTAGATCAGGCTAAGTTAGGTTAAACTAGATTGGGCTAGGCTAGGCTAGGTTACACTAGATTAGGCTAGGCTATATTAGATTAGGCTAGATTAGGCTAGGCTAGGTTAGGATAGATTAGGCTAGATTGGTCTTCGCTAGATTAGGATAGACTAGATTAGAATAGATTGGGCTACATTAGGCTAGATTATATTAGATTCGGGTAGACTATCCTAGCCTAGCCTAGCTTAGCCTAGACTAGACTAGACTAGACTAGCCTAGACTAGACTAGACTAGCCTAGCCTAGACTAGACTAGGATAGCCTAGCCTAGCCTAGTCTAGACTGGACTAACCTAGTCTACATTGATCTAGACTAAGAATATTTAGGCAAGTTTAGGCTAGCCTAGGTTAGGCTAGCTTAGCTTAGGTTACGCTTTCTTATGCTAGGTTAGCATATATAGTTTAGGCTAGACTAGGGTAAGCTAGTTTATGTAAATCTAGTTAGGAGTAGGTTAGGATAAAGCTAAGAAAACTAGTTGGGCAACATTATTTTATGCTAGATTAGGCTACAACTCACTAGAATAGGCTAGGTTAGGCTACACCTTGCTAGATTAGGTTAAGTAAGGCTATCGTAGGCTATGCTTTGCTAGAGTAGGCTAGACTAGGCATGAGTAGGGTAGGCTAGGGTAGGCTAGGCTATTTTATTCTAGGCTAGGCTATGCTAGTTGAGGATAGGCTAATCTAGGCTTGTTTAGGCTAGTTTAGGCTAGCCTATGGAAGACTAGGCTAGTCCACGCTAGTTTATGCTAGGTTAGGAAAGGCATGTCGAGTTTAGGCTAGCGTAAGCAAGTCTAGTTTATATTAGGCTAGGATAGGCTAAGCTAGGTTAGGCGAGGACAGTCGAGGTTAGGCTAGGTAGTTTAGGCTATGATAGGTTAGGTTAGGCTAGGCTAGACTAGTTTAGGATAGGTTAAGCTAGGCTAGACTAGGTTATGCTAGGCTATGCTAGATTAAGATAGGCTAGGCTAGGCTAGGCTAGATTCAGCTAGGCTATGCTAGGCTAGGCTAGGCTATTCCAGTTTACACTAGGATAGTTTGAGTGAGGATATACTCTTTTACACTAGGCTAGGTTAGCCTAATTTTGCTAGGCTAGGATAGTTTAAGCTAGGATAGTTTGAGCAAGGCTAGGCTAGGTTACACTAGCATAGGTCAGGCTAGGCTATACTAGTTTAGGCTTGTCTCATTTACGCTAGATTATTATAGGCTAGGGTAGGCTTGTCAAGGTTGAGCTAGGCTAGTTTAGGCTAGGTTAGCCTATGTTAGGACAAGCTAAGTTAGGTTAGGGTAGTTTAGTCTACTTTAGGCTATGTTATCCTACTTTAGGGTAGTATGGACTAGTCTAGTTTAAATAAGGCTAGGTTAGGCGAGTTTAAGCTAGGCTAGGCTAGTTTAGGTTATATTAGGTTAATTTAAGCTAGCTTAGGTTAGGCTAGGATAGTCTATGCTAGTTTAGGCTAGGCTAAGTTAGGCAAGCATATCGTAGCCTAAGGTATGTTAGGCTAGGCTAGGTTAGGCTAGGCCAGGCTAAGCTATTTTATGGCAATCTAGGTTATGCCATGCTATCTTAGGCTAGGTCAACCTAGGCTAGGCTAGGGCAGGATAGGGAATGCTAGTTTATCTTGGGGTAGGTTAAGCTAGTTTAGGCTTGGGTAGGGCATGGTAGGGTAGGCCAGAATAGGCTAGTTCAACTTAAGATATGTTATGCTAGCATAGGCCATGCCAGGCTAGGATAAAGTGGGCTAAAATAGTCTATGGTACGTTAGGCTAGGGGACAGTATGGTATGCTTGGCCAGTGTAGATTAGGCTATAGTAGTCTAGGCTAAGCTAGGCTAGGCTTGTGTAGGATAGGTTAGCCTATGCTAGGCTAGCAAAAACTAGGCTAGCGCAAGCTAGGCTAGTACAAGCTAGGCTATGTTAGGCTAGGCTAGTTTAGGTTGGGATAGGATGAGTTAATAAAGCTAGGCTATCATAGACTAGGCTAAACAAGGCTAGGCTAGGATAAGGTTATGCTACGGTATGCTATCGTATGCTTGGATAGTGTAGGTTAGGCTATGGTAGGCTAGGCTAGGATATGTTATTTTAGGCTAGGTTAGGCTATGCTAGTTTAGGATAGGCTAGGCTAGGCTTGTTTAGGTTAGTTAGGCTAGCTTACGCCAAGTTAGGCTAGTCTATGCAAGGCTAGTCTAGTTTAGGCTACAGTAGGCTAGTATAGTTTATGTTACGATAACTTACACTATAAGCTAGGTTTGGAGAGGTTAGGCTAGGCTAGTTTAGGTTGTGATAGTATATGATAGGTTAGGCTAGGCTATGCTAGAAAAGTTTATGTTAGGTTAAGCTAGGCTAGGCTAGGTTATGCTAGGCTAACCTAGCTTAAGCTAGGATACGCTAGGCTACGCTAGGCTAGGCTATTTTCAACTAGTCTATGCTAGGGTAGGCTAGGCTTTGCTAGTTTAAACTAGGATAGTTTGGGAAAGGCTAGACTAGTTTAGACTAGGCTAGGTTATGCTAATTTATGTTAGGCTAGGCTACGCTACGCTAGTTTAAGCAAGGATAGTTTGGGCGAGGCTAGGCTAGGTTTCACTAGGAGAGGTCAGGCTAGTTTAGGCTCGTCTCATTTAGGCTAGGTTAGTCTAGGCTAGGGTAGGTTTTTCGAGGTTAGGCTACGATAATTTAGGCTAGGTTAGCCCAGTTTAGGCTAGTCTAAGTTAGGTTACTATAGGCTAGGTTATCCTAGGTTAGGCTAGTTTGGGCTAGTCTAGTTTAGGTAAGGTTAGTCTAGGCTAGTTTAGGTTAGATTACATTAGTTTAATTTAGTTTAGGTTAGGTTATGATAGTGTAAGCCTGTTTAGGTTAGGCTAGGATATGGTAGGCTATGGTGTGTTAGGATAGGCTAGTTTATGTTATGGTAGGCTAGTTTAGGCTATGTTATTTTATGGCAATCTAGGTTACGCTATGCTATCAGAGGCCATGACAACCTAGGCTAGGGTAGGCCTGGGTAAGTCAGGCTCGACTAGTGTTGTCTAGTTTATGTTGGGGTAGGTCAAGCTAGTTTAGGCTAGGGTAGGGTAGGGTAGGGTAGGGTAGGTTAGTCCAGGTTAGTTTAACTTAAGATATGTTATGCAAGCACATGCCACATTAGCCTATGATAAAGTATGCTAAAGTAGGCTAGGATAGGTTAGGATAGGGGTGGTATGGTATACTTGGCCATTGTAGGTTAGGCTAGGCTAGGCTAAGCTAGGAAAGTGTAGCATAGGGTAGTTTGTGCTATGCCTGTACAAGCTAGGTTAGTACAAGCTAGGCTATGTTAGGCTAGGATAGCTAAGGTTGGGATAGGATGGGATAGGAAAGATAGCCTATGATAGACTAGGCTAATCTAGGTTAGGCTAGGATAAGGTTATGCTAGGGTATGCTATGGTATGCTTGGATAATGTAGGTTAGGCTAGGGTAGTTTAGGCTAGGATATGATAGGCTAGGCTAGGATAGTGTAGGTTAGGGTAGCCAAGGCTAGGTTGTGTTAGGCTAGGCTAGTTTAAGCTATGATATGTTGGACTAGGAAATATAAGCTAGGATGGACTAGTTTAGGCTAAGTTAATGTAGGATAGGCTAGGTTATGTTAGACTAGGATAAGTTAGTGTAGCTTGAGTTTTGCTAGGGTATACTAGCCTAGACTAAGATATAGGTTAAGCTAGTGTAGGTTAGGCTAGGGTGGGATAGTTTAAGCTAGGTAGGATAATTTAGGTTAGGCTAGGCTAGGTTGGGCAAGTTTAAGCTAGTCTAGGCTAGGATAGGCTATTTTAGGGTAAGTGATGGTAGGGTAGTGTATGATATGTTAGGATAGTTTAGGGTAGGCTAGGCTAGTTTACACTAGGTTGGAGTAGTCTAGTTATTGCTAGGCCAAGAATGGCTAGCCTAGTTTAGGCTAGGCTAGACTAGGATAGTGTGGGATAGGTTAGGTTAGTCTATGTTAGGCTAGGATAGTTTAGGCTAGGCTAGTTTATCCTAGACTAATTTTCTCTAGGTTAGGCTAGGCTAGGCTAAGTTATTATAGGAAAGGCTATTTTAGTCTCATCTAGCTAGGCTAGTTTTGTTTAGGCTAAGCTAGTTTTGGCTAGCTACATTACTTTAGGGTAGGCTAGTCTAGGCTATGCTAGTTCATGCTACGCCATGTTGGGCTAGTTTATTGTGGGTTATCTTAGGCTACTTTACTCTAGGCTAGTTTAATTTAGGTTAGTTTCAGCTAGGTTATGTTATGCTTGTTTATACCAGGCTAATTTAGGATAGGTTAGATTAGGCTAGTTTAGTTTGGCTTAGGTAAAGGTAGGGTACTCCATGTTAAGTAGGCTATGGTAGGGTAAGCTACACTAGGTCATGTTAGGTTAGTTTAGGCTAGGCTAGGCTCGACATGGAAAGGCAAGTCTAGGATATGATATGATAAGTTAGGCTAGGATAGGCGACAATCCTTATCTCAATTGCAGCTTCTCATTCCATACTTATGTGGTTATTTGGGCCCACCTCTCCATCTCGGCTTATAAAGGCGGACATTGAATTTTGTTATCAGAATTGTTTATTGTATAAATGGTTTCTTGTAGCCGAAAGTTTACCTCTAACATCTGTCATTGTCTCCACGTCGTCTATTGGGAACTCGAGGCATGGAAATCAATTCAACATACCATGCTACATCGACCCATAATGATACCTATCCAAAGCAATAAATGCACACTGAAATAGTTAATGCATTATAATTTAGGTGAACAAATAGTTATTGTACTCCATAGAGTAGTTGGCCTTAACACTAACGGTAAGTAAATTTATTTATAATTATTAGAATTTTTATACGAATGATTTGTATTGGTAATTCAATCTTTTTATAATTATTCGAATTTTAATAAGGATGATTTGTATTGATTTAGGGTAACGTTATATTTAAAAAAAATTATAAATATTAATATTAGAGAAATAATTAATAATAATTATTTTCGAAATTGTATTTTTAAATTTTATATTTTAAAATTAATAAAAACTTTTGAATTTAAAAGAGTTATAGTATATGAATATCTTTTTTTTTTTAATATTAAATTTGATTTTTTTTCAATTTTCTAAATAAAAAATAATGTTGATCATAATTAAAAAGAAAAATAAACATATTTATTTGGTTTGTGTTTTTTTTAATTAAATACATTATTAAATATCAATAATCTCACTTTCATTGTGTTTATTGGATTTTTTTGTTGACATTATAACTGAAAAGATGTGGCAAGAATATTTCACTATCACTCTCAACCATAAAAAAGGACATAGTCTGACTAATAGATGAAATGACCATTTTCTGAGATATCAATACATATGTTGAGATGTTATGTTGATGTATACACTAGGTATATGTATGGTATATATACAAGTATATATACCAACTAGAACAAAATGTATATGCATATCATCATGTATTTATTCATAGATTAGAACCTTTATAGACCCATTTTCAATGATTCTAGCCACACTATCCACCAAAATACATGACCATTGAACAAACTTGACTAGACAATGACCTATTATATTAGGCCATGTCAAATTGAGCACATATATAAATTGAGATATTGTTATAATTTGATGTATTGACATACTGATATTGATGTGTTGTATATATATATATATATGTTCTATGAGTTCATTCAAAGATTACACCATGGATGTCCAATATTCACTATTCTTTCGACCTCTCTCCTACCTAAGTTATTGACCATAAGAGAAGGACAAAAACTAATTACAAATTGTCAGAATTAACTAAGAACCCAAAAATACAAAGACCATAATGTCCAAAAGACCCCTAAGAAAAATACAACCCACATAAACCAAAGTGTAGGAGGATTAACTAGATGGTTACCAAGTGAATTTAGATTCCTCGATTCCCTGTGGACATGGAATTCTAAATGAGCCAATCTCCCAACCATGTATTTAATTATCTTTGATATTCTCCTCTAGCCCACCAAAGTGAAGCCAAACGATCCTACATATTTCATTGATTGTGCCACATATCATTCATGAAAATTATGACTTAATTACGATCATCATGACAATTTTGGCCCAGTTATTCTAGGAGAAGGGTGACAAGCCACAACTAGTACTTCAAGGTGCCAAAAGGTGCAGGAAGAACTACATGACCAAGAGAAGGGTCAGATTATGGGCCACCACCTCTAACTCTTCTTACATTCCTCCTTCTCCCTCCATCTCCATAGCTTCCCACAATGTTCGCAACTCTCTACCCTCTTTGTCCTATCCCTTTCCATACTCTATCACGTTTCTTGTACATTTTCAAACCAACCCCATCATATTGATACCAACACCTTACCTTTATTGTTACATGAAGATCTGACAATTCCTCCAAACCCCAGGACCAGACAGTCAATTTTTGGAAAAGCCAATTCCATACCTCTGTTAAGAAAGGCAACCGCCAGCAAGATTTGTTACCTTTATTTGTCGAATTTATTTCACAGGATGGCAATGTCCTCTTCCCCGCAATGAATTCGTCACCAACCAAATTAATAAAACAACACCTAAAACAGAAGTGTTGATTGAGATATGAATATAAATGATACTATGGGTTCTACAATAATCAACACTAGGATGAGGAGTCCTGCTCGTAGGATAATTGCATAAACTTAAATACACATGGAAAAGAACATTGG
The DNA here is from genome assembly GCA_000404065.3 of Pinus taeda. Classification (NCBI taxonomy): domain Eukaryota; kingdom Viridiplantae; phylum Streptophyta; class Pinopsida; order Pinales; family Pinaceae; genus Pinus; species Pinus taeda. Next base: position 10,271 of record APFE030464245.1, on the reverse strand, counting down.
GCTCCCTACGCATACTACCACATTAACCCCTATCTCTACTCTCAAATGGAGGGCCTTGAAGCCAAACCAAACTCCCATGTAACCAACTCAAACCTCGGGGACCAAGCATATTATTTTTCCCCTCAATTGCAACAACAATTGACCTTGTCGCCTCCAAAACGAAAGCTTCCTTCAACAGAGAATGGGAGCTCAAGATGTAAACAAAGCTAAATGAATCCACCTCCAACAAAGGAAAAGAACTACAGTATGAAGGACGAAGAAAAAACCAAGGAAGCTTACCAAATTAATTGATATAGAATACTAGCTTAGAAATGCCCCACCAGTTGTTGAATTTAAAGTGTCCTTTCCTCACTCTGAAGTTTTCTAGTGGAAGCATGAACCCATGGTATTACCCTCACTAAGGTCCCAAACTTGGTACGCCTGACCTCCAAACATATGACAAGGAAATCCCCACTTGCATACAAAAATCTTTATTACAGAGTACCATAATCTAAGGATCATATACATGTTAGTGACCTGCACAAACTCTTCACATCCTTTGCCGCCATCACAACCATCCATACCCAAGCTTGCAAATAGAAACATTAATCTCGCCATCCCACATATAAGCCTACCACCAAGATCTCAAAACTTCCATGTGTTATGTTATGCATGTTTCCCATACACCACATGTCGCCTAATTAAAAAAATGAGAGGCGGATTAGCCCCTCCCCCATCCCCTATATGACGTTTATCATATACCTCCATTGGGGGGCTTTGTGTCACTCTCCAGGATACTACTCAACTACTCGTTTCAAATATTGAAATTATGTGGTAAATTTTTTTGAGTGAGCTCCAAGCTCTAATATTGGCTTCCCTAACTCACCAACATATCTACAGCCTTGTTCCCCATTCATTTTCAATGTGTCATGATAACCCAAGGGAAGGAGAGCACTAGGTTTTGAATTTTTTTCATCGAAATATCAAGGCACCAATTCTTAATGACTTATTGAATTAGAGATCGATTGATTATTTTTGAACCACATTCAAAACTAAATATGAATCTCCATTAGCCTATTACTTTGTATATCCTACTTCATGAGCCAGGAATGGACCTATTTCAAGAACTTTTAATTATGCCATTTTATTACTAGTATACCCAAATTATCTAACATAAAACCTAAAAGGATGGTCGTGATCATCACGAAATATTCCCCCATACCTAGCAGGCCCAAGATATTCTTTAGAGGCCACATCAAAATTAATCTTGATAAATCCTTATGGAGGAAGTGAAAATGTTGTTGGAGACAAGCCAATACCACTAACTCACTAAGAGATCCAATGCCACCATATTTTGAGATATTTATAAGTCTCATAAAATTAGAGCTTCCTTGCCTTCCACGTTTCAATCGTCTTCTACCTACTTCTTAGTAAGTATCATTTCTTTCATATTAAGCTTCATGTATTTCCATATAGAATCCTCTGTGTTATTTAGATCCTTGAATATGATTCTATTATGTTATTTCCACACGTTCCACGAAAGGAAGACTAAAACCAAACCATTAGCCATATTCACAATCGGATTTTTCAAAAGAGAGGTGTGCCAAGATTCAATTGTTTCACACAAACTCTTAGGGGAGTAGTCTAAATAGCCAAAAAGACTACAAATCCTGGACTACAGAATTTCCATGCTTGAAAAAGTGTTGAACAGATGGTTAATACTTTCTTTATATTGTTGAGAGCCAGGGAAACATGATGGTCCTATATAGCCTTTTCTCCTCAAAAGGTCCCATGTTAGGAGTCAAGATCAACCAACTAACAAAAGGAAACTTTCTACCTTCGACCATAACTTTTCGACACAGATATTCCATTTGAGGGGATGCTCTAGGATTTTCTTGTGATTTTCCATAATTCAATAATTCTCTTTGATGGTGAACACAACCTATGTTTGATATCCCCATCTCATCTTCTCCCCACCTAGCACTACCTAAATCTTTCTGCCTTTTTGTTGTGTGTCCATAATTTGTTATTCTTGTGAAAAATGTTCCTCATCCTAGTTATCATGTGCTTCCATTCTCACCACTAATCTTGCAAGGATATTTCTTTCCAAAAAGTAGGGATGACTACTACCCTTGTCCTCATGCTATACTCTTGAAGACATATGAACTCCTCTCCTCTCTCCAGCCTTGGGAGTTGTTGCCAAAATGTTTCCCAAAACTTGGTTGTTCCAGCATCTATAATCTCCTGTAATGGGTTATCTTGTATAAAATACTTTTGCTCCAATTCTATATTTCATATTAATGACCTTAATGGGAAATATTACTATTGCACTTTATTAGCTTGAGTGATCACGAGGTTGCATTTCCTATTGCATATTAGTTTCCACAACCCTTCACCTCCCTGGAGCCATCTCCACCATAATTTGGCTCCCATGGCATTAATAAGTGTTCTCGAGCCCCTCAAACCAAGACCACCCCCCCATTTTGGCAGATACACCTTCTCCCAAGCCTCTAGAGTCTAGCTTTTTGCATGTTGATCACCATGCCACAAGAATTTATGAAAACTAGAAACGATGTTCTTATATACTCCCTTGGGTGTAAGTATATTGACAACTGAAAAATCACAATGGCTTGTAGAACAACCTTAAGTAGAGTAATTTGAATGGGAAGATTCGATGCTTTGAAGGTCTATTTTCTCAACTACCTAGAGATAATTTCCTTGATCTCCAACCAACATGAAACTCACAATTAATTAGTGACAAGAGGGATGCCAAGATATTTGGTTGGTAGGGAACCCATTGAAATTCAATATTCCTGATAAGATTCCTTTGCACCAAATTACTTGTATTGAATAAATACATGCTATATTTCTCCCCATTTATCATCATGCCATAGGCCACTTTAATATTTGAGAGGATCATATCTAATACCCATATCCCTTGAATAGTTGTCTCAATAAATAACTTAATATCTTCCACAAATTATTAATGAGTGATGGAAAATTGTAACACTACAACAAAGTCCACTCAAATCTGATAATCTAGTGTTGTACATTCAATAGAATTCTATCATGACTCTAATAGGCCTCATTTTCCAGGCATGTTGGTAGAAATCGATCGAGTAATTGGTGGGACAAATGGCCATCAAATATCCGATTATAGCCTCTATTCAGATAAACATTGACAAGAATATGAATACTGTATCAAGTATCTGACGCGACGTCTATCAGATAACCCATGACATCCTCCCAAACAACCCACAAATTAGATGATCAAAATCCAATGACGAGGCATCAAATAGTTGATGGGATATATTTTAGCCTCTAGTAAGATAAATGAAAAATAACAGATGACTAGTTTGTTGGGCATCTGACCCCATGCTCACTGGGAATTCCATAAATTTGACAATAAGATTCCAATGACATGTGTCAGATAGTCGATGGACCTCTAGTGGTGAACCAAAGGCCATGTTTCACAACTGACTAGGTTTTTTGACGTGTCATTATCGAAACAACAATGTATAATATGAAAGATGGGATTTATATATTATGACCAATTATGATATTTGGAGGTAGAAAAATTGACGACTACTGTTGTGCTTCCAACTGTTGTGTTATACATCCGACCGCCACTTTCGACCTTTCTGTGTCAGGAAGCTGATGATTTTTCCAATGACCTATATTTTTAGATAGTAGAATAAATGGGGAATCCAACATTTCCTTTATGTATCTGATAGGTTTTGCATCATAAATATGATGGTTAATGGACTACTAAAAAAAATGATATTTTGAGAACTAGGATTCCTAGTTTTGGTAAGCAGTATCACATCAATCAAGGGGTGTTGTTTTGGGAATTATTTTATGTCCAATACCCATCATCATGACTCTATGTCGACCCAATGATGGGGCTAACAACTACCATCAGATTGTTCAACTGTTGCTCATATATTTGCATCCAATAGCATCAAGCGATTGTAAATCCCTTAAACCTACATCTGATAAGGTGTATTACCCACAATCATACACACATTTAAATTCTATTTTAACTCCTAACATGATCTGATTGCCCACAATAATTCCATTCAATGGGTAATGTGTCACATTGGATGAGAAGATGAGGATTTTATAACTTCTTTCCATCAAGTAATATGATCCAATGGTTGTGAGTGATGCATATCAATGACTTCCATGATATATCAAAATGTTAGGTGTGTGGGAGTTAAACATCATGACTTGACTAGATATCTTGTTGCTATTATCTATAGAAACCGAATTGGCCAGCAAATAGTAAAGGTTTAATGAAAGGGGTAAATTCAGAACTTAACTCATATTCTAGTTGATCCTAGTAAATTGTTGAAACCTATGGATTGTGATAAAAATCCAAGTGATCCACCTACCCCAAATTCCACAATTAGAGAATTTTAGTATTGCTATAAGATGTCTTAATGCCAATTGAGGATAGAGGGATGAGTCATGACCCTTTAGGTGAAATCCTTGTCAACCCCCAGGTATATCGACCTTGTCTCCAAGTCATGTCATCTGATTAGCATGGAAAAACTACTATGATAAGTAGCTCGACTTTCATTCTAGACACATAATTTGGTATTTCATCAGAAGTACAACAAAAAGTGCAAAAAAGAGAAGTAGAAGACTCTCTTCCAGTGCACTATTTTGGTTACCTGTTCCTCGCACATGTGGCATATATTAAAGGTTTTGTAGTAGGATTTCCTTAGTCAGTGAAGAAGACAAGAATAATATCTTTATCTCAACATATATCACAGACAGGGTCATAATATTGAGTCTCCTAGTTGATTGATGAAGGAAGATACCTCTAAACATCTCACATGTGAGAATTGCAAGGGTAGAATATAAGTTCAAGTTGTCTATCTGTGGATGAAACCGAAATTTCAGTAGTGTAGATAGTTTGAGTTGTGCTGACCATAGGAGACAGAAAGAAAAACAAGAAGGATTTCACCAAGGAAGGTTTATGACTTGGGATTGGAGTGGCAAAATGGTCTAGCATCTTGCTCTTAATATTCATCAATTGAAATCATTATAAGAATAAGAATTTTTTCATGTTTTCCTCTCATGAAGGAGATATTTTGGCCCTGAGTGATAGCCTATATTCTGTGTCTCTTGTCTCTTTATGTTTATTCTTTAGTAGTTGTTTGACGAATAATAACACTATAATAACATAAGTCAAAGAAGATCATAATTTAAGAAGAAAATAAAATTCACACGTAGTTATCAAATTAAAGAGAAATAACCTAATCTTAATGCATAAGATTTATCAACATAGTCATTCTTTGACATAACCCATGTGCTAAATTTACAAAAGGCAACTCTTGTGTCTTTGTATTTAGAACCTACTCAATATTTTTTGGTATTGATGGACTTGTGAATAGGAAAAGGATTATATTGTTCCACTCTAAAACCATAAAAATGGATGATGAATAATATATTGATTGAATCTATATCATTATATGCAAACGTATATTGAAGATACAAAGGAGCATGCTCTTTTGTATATGTGCACTTCCATATATACATTCACATGCAGAAGATACATAAGAATCCAAATATGTATACACTTTTTTATATATGCACAAATATGTATATTCTATATATCATCAGACCAATCTCGCATATAACCAACTCAAACTCTAGGGACCAAGCATAAGATTTTAACCCCCAATTGCAATATATATTTTGTATATGCACGCATATACGAAATTGCCTTGGGAATTGTTAGGGGTTGAAATAAAATCACCTTAAGTGCTACTGCAAGGTGGGATGTTGCAAGCAACATTGTAAGATAAGTTGACCTCATCAATCCCAAGATAAAAACAAAGTAGTGAAGTGTGAACCTCGGGATATTGTCAGAAAGTAGTTATATAGAAGTGATGCATATACAAACGTGGTAAATTCTGTACAAAATGGGATGCATTCTACGGTCTTTCATATAAGCATAAGTTTGTATATTATGTATATGTAAACAAATATAGAAGCCACACATGTATGGAAGCAAGATTTCATATATTTACAAATAAAAGCTATAACTACTTCTGTATATGCAATTATAGTTTTGTATGTGTCACTTTGGTATATGCATTAATTGTTTTATATGCATCACTTCTATATACATGTATCTAGAATATACTCTTGTGTATACACACATAAGTATATGTATAGATATATGAAAGTGTAAAAACATATATGGAAGTGATATAGCTTCCATGAAGCACATATATGAATGATTGGTTCTATATATGGAATTGGTTCATGTATGGAAGTAGGGACATATATCGAGGTGGCACATATGTAAAAGTGCCAAATAAATGGAGGTGAATATAGCTTCCGTGTTCGCATATAAAAAATATTTCTTCCATCAATACCAACAATATTGATAAGATTATAAATATAGGGATGCAAGGGCTGGAGTGTGTAAAGCTAGAACTTGGGCCATTCTAAGCAATTGCTACACACAAAGTATAAATTCTAGAGCATATTTACCATCACTTTTTTATCAAATCAATCTTGGTAATCAAGTAGCTCCTTAGTGTTGCATTGAATTCCCATTTATGTGGATCTTTCACTAATAAATGTTCTTGGGACTTAATCATTATGTTCTCCATATTCGTTAGAATATAACAATACAATAAATATAACTTCCTTTTACAATATAACAAATGTAAAATATGATATGGCTTGCAAAACAAGGTATTCGTGGTATATATGGGAGAAAAAGGATACACAAAACCAACCAACAAGGATAATATTAATTTAACGATATAAACACAATAACTAAATGCCAAAATATTAGTAGGATTTCAGGTTATTATCGTAACATTTCAATTATGGGCAAACCTCAATAATATTGATGGAGGGGAATCCTCATTAACACTGATGGGGGGGGGGGATCCCATGTTATTGTGGTTATTCTTTCAGTTATGAGAAACTCTCATCTACATTGATAGAGTGAATATCACAGAATTACTACACCAATCAAAATTATTATCAACCTCATATGTGTCAACACATATCAAACCTACTAGTCTACTAAGGCATTATAAACCCTAAACCATAAAATCTAAACCTTTAACTATAAACCCTAAAATGTAAAACATAATCCCTAAACACTAAACCCTAAGTCTTTTATAAAATTTGAAAAAGTATTTTGTAACTTTTATTTAATTTCTTATTGAAACAATTTACTAAAGTGTTATAAACCCTAAACCCTAAACCCTAAAACCCAAACCCTAAACCCTAAAACCCAAACCCTAAAACCTATACATTATACCCAAAAACGTAAATTTTAATTAATGTATAACATTTTAAAGAGTGTTTTGTAACTTTTATTTAAGTTCTTATTAAAATAATTTACTAAAATGTTATAAATCCTAAATCCTAAACCCTAAACCCCAAACCCTTAACCCTAGGAGGAGAAAATTGTGGTACATGAGATACCCTGACCTTTGTTTTTCCACCGTCCTTCATAAACCTATTTCCTTTTATTTATTTTTCTTGATAACTCCTCAGGGCTCAATGGGATGACTGCATAATGTGTAATATGTAGCAGTGGATAGCCCCTTAATGTGGGGTGGTTCATCCCTACACCCTAACCCCTAAACCCCAAACCATAAAACCTAAACCCCAAACCATAAACCCTAAACTGCAAATCCTAAAGACTAAACCCTAAGCATTCTATAACATTTTAAAAAGTGTTTTGTAACTATGTGTTTATTAAAACAATCACTAAGGTGTTATAAACCTGAAACCATGAACCCTAAAGCCCAAACCATAAACCCTAAAACGAAAAATATTAAAACTTAAACCCTAACCATTTTATAAAGTGTTATAAACCCTAAAACGTAAACCCTAATCCCTAAAGCCTAAACTACAAGCACTTAACCGTAAACCCTAGACCCTAAACCCAAAAACCCTACACATTTTATAACAATTTTAAAATTTTTATGGAACCTTCATTTAAGTGTTTGCTAAAAACATTTACTAAAGTGTTATCAACCTTAACCATAAAATCTAAACCATAAACCCCTAGCCCTAAACCTTAAATTGTACCCTAACCCCTAAGTATTTTATAACATTCTAAAATGTGTTTTGTAACTTTTATTTATATATTTATTAAAACAATTTAATAAAGTGTTATAGTCCCTAATCCCCAAACTCTAAACCTTAAACCCTGGACTTAAAACCCTAAACCCTAAACCCTAGAACCTAAACCATAAACGCTAAAACCTAAGCCTTTTAAAACATTTCAAAAAGGTTTGAAATTAGTAACAAGAGCCATTCAGATAATAAGGGAAATTGAATTACCAATGAAGGCTAAAGAGGAGGTGAAAGAACTGATGGAAGCAATAGAAGGATTCAAAGAGAAAAGTGAGTTTCTCCACTAATATAATTTTCCAACCTTTTATAATGATGATGGGAACTTACATCCCAAACATTTCTTCATGAAAATCCTGGTGGAAATTAAGGAAATTCACAAAGGTGTCGAAGAGAAGGACCACTTCCTTAAAGGGAAATAGATTATTAAATTATATAATGATCATTATGAATTTTTTTTCTTGCTCAAGAACATCTTTAATGAGTGGGGAAAATTTTATTATGAATACATTACTAGCCTGGAGGTGACCATCATAGAGGCTTCTTCATGTGACATGCCATATGATAGAGAGTAGAGGACTATTATGGATCTGCATGAATGGGTTATCACCAGGGAATTCACATCAACATCCTAAGAGGTCTCAGCAGAAGCAACTTCCAATGTAAGGAGATTGCAACACGAGACGAGACACCATTAATCAACACTAGCATTAGCACTTGCCACAGTACCAACATCGACATCATCGACAACACCTAAATCCAAACACAATTCCTAATCCATAAACCATAAACCTTATCCCTAAACACTAATAATTTTATATTATTTTAAAATTTCTTTTGTATCTTTTTAAAGTGTTTATTAAAAGCATTTAATAAAGTTTTATATCCATAAACCCTAAACCCTAAGCATTTTATAGCATTTTATCAAGCGTTTTGTAACTTTTATTTAAGTTTTTATTAAAATAATTTACTAAAGTGTTATAAACCCTAAACCCTAAGCTCTAAACACTAAACCATAAACCCCAAACAACAAACCCTAAACCATAAAACCTAAGCATTTTATGATCTATTAAAAATAATTTTGTAACTATTATTTAAGAGTTTATTAAAAGAAATTACTAAGGTGTTATAAAACCTAAAACCTAAACACTACACACTAAACCTCAAACCCTAAACCATAAACCCTAAACCCCATAAACTAAAACCTAATCCCCAAAAACCTCAACCCTAAAACCTAATCCCCAAAAACTCAACCCTAAACCCTAAACCTAATCCGCAAAACCTCAACCCTAAACCCTAAACCCCAAGCCCTAAACCCTAAACCATAAACCGTAAGAATTTATAACAGCTTAAGAAGAATTTTGTAACTTTTAACTAAGTTTTTATTAAATTTTTTTACTAGTTTTATAAAGCCTAAAGCCTAAATCTTAAACACAAAAACATAAACCCTAAACCCTAAAACCTAAACCCTAAACCCTCAACCCTAAAACCCAAACCCCAAACTCCATGGAGTCCCTTCTGTCGAAAAACAAATTTGAAGTCGTAGCAGAGAAAAACCTAAACCGAAGGCATTTTATAACATTTCTAAAAGCGTTTTGAAACTTTTGTTTAAGTGTTTATTAAAAAAAATGTACTAAATTGTTATAAAATTTAAACCATACACCCTAAAACCTAAACCCAAAAACCTCAACCGTAAACCCTAAACCCCAAGCCCTAAACCCTAAACCATAAACCCTAAGAATTTATAACAGCTTAAGAAGAATTATGTAACTTTTATTTAAGTGTTTATTAAATTTTTTTACTAAAGTGTTATAAAGCCTAAAGCCTAAATCTTAAACACAAAAACATAAACCCTAAACCCCAAAACCTAAACCCTAAACCCTAAAACCCAAACCCCAAACTCCAGGGAGTCCCTTCTGTCAAAAAACAAATTTGAAGTCGTAGCAGAGAAAAATCCACTACGACAGGATCAAAGGTGACAGTGAGGAATCCTTAGGACCAAAACCCAAGCCCATACAACACACTTCTACAAGGAAAAGGAAAAAACCCATATAAGAAAATAAAAGGCACAATGGATATGGAGATTTAAATACATGATGTAGAGACAATGTTGGAATAAATTGCAATGGAGACAAGATTTTTAGGTAATCATAGAAGATTTGGATGAAATG